>PVIW01010445.1:0-44138 GCA_004026585.1 Noctilio leporinus
AAAAAAAAAAGAGAAAAGATAAGTAAAAAAATTCAGAACTACAGAAGATAATAAAGATTTTATAGTAAAGCTCAAGTATATTTTTCTGATGAGCTATCTACTCATTTCATTGGAAATAGCTAGTTAAATCCTTTAGTCATTTTTCATTGCCTAGCAGTAGTTAGCTACAGGATTGCAGAATAAACATTTATTTGCTTTTATATTCAAGGCAACAGCACTAGTGAGACCTAAGTTAGACCCTTCAAATGAAACTGAACATAACTATACTGTATTACATACTCAAACTCTAAATAAACATGTTAAGTAATATAATAATAATTATTGGGTTCTTCTTTCCTGGCTTTCTGTTTATAAGTTAAAAGTGGCCAAAAATAATAAATATCATTATGTATATTTTTAATTTAATAATTTTATTGTATTTTTATTACCATTTAGTCCCCTTATTTCCCTTCCCCCTAGCAATCACCACATTGTTGTCCATGCCTATGACTCCTTTTTCTTCTTTGCTCAACCCCACTATCCCCTAATCCCTTAGCTGTCATCCTGTTATCTATGAGTCTGTTGCTATATGGCTTGTTAGTTCATTTTGTTCTTTAGATTCCAGAAGGTGTGAAATCATATTGTATTTTCCTTTCTCCTCCTGGCATACTTCTTAGCATAATGTCCTACAAGCAAAAGGTAAATTTTTCTTCACTTTTACAGCCAAATAGTAATCCATTGTATAAGTGTCCTATAGTTGTTTTATCTACTCATCTACAGAAATGGGATCCCTGGTTCAAAATGAAGGTCTATAATATACAGGGTGCACATGCTCAATTGGCAATAACTTTGCATCTCATTCTTTCACATGCTTCTTAGTAATTTTGAAAAACTATGTTCCTAAGGTTATGATTTAACATTATTGTTTCAGATATGAAGTATTAAATCCTGAGAGCAATCCTCATGTCGAAGGAATACAATGTTAGGGCAATCATAATTTCTGAACTGCATGCAGGGCAAACTGTTAAGAAAACTGTAGACTTAATAACATCTCTTTACATACAGTTGACAACGTGAAAAAGGTGTATGATGCTGATCCTGATGTCACCACACCAACAAGGAAAATGCATAAGTCCAGATATATTGTACACAGACTCTAGGAGATCATCAATGAAGATCCAGGGTGTTTACTTTGGCATTTTGAGAGTAGCTGTACCATGGATGAGGCAAGTGGCAAATGGATGTCATTTTATCTTCTAGCAAGATGTTGCACCAGCACATAACACCAGAAAGGTGCAAGAATTTCTCAGTGTCAATGTTCCTGAATTCTGGTCAAAGGAAATCTGGCTACCTAGTTCACCAGATGCAAATCCTATAGACTACTATGTATGCAGCATTTGTGAGAGAAGAGTTAATAAACAAACTCATTCCAATAATGAGGCTGTTAAAACTAAGATTGAAAACATGATGTCCACGGATAAGGAAAAGTTCATTAAAAGATGCTCAAGATTCTGAGACAGTCAAATTGAGTCTATTATTTCAGGAAATGGAGATGTTTTTGAACAACTTAAAAAATAATGACTATGTTTATGTACTTACATATACGAATAACTTTATTTCAAAATATAACACTTTTGTGGTATGATGTTTATGTTACTAAAATTTTGCCAATCGATCACACGCACTCTGTATTTTTGCAGTATCTCCATACTGCTTTCCACAGTGGCTGCACCAGTCTGCATTCCCACCAACAGTGCAAAAGGGTTCCCCTTTCTCTACATCTTCACCAGCATTTGTTTGTTGATTTATTGATGATAGCCATTCTGATAGGTGTGAGATAGTATCCCATGTGGTTTTAATTTGCATCTCTTTGATGATTAGTGATAGTGAGCATCATTTCATGTGTCTATTGGCCATCTGTCTGTCCTCTTTTGAGAAGTGTCTATTAAGGTCCTTTACCCATTTTTTAATTGGGTTTTTGTTTTGTTTTTTGGTGTTGAATTTTGTAAGGTTTTAATAAATTTTGGGTATTAATCTTTTATCAGACGTATAGGCAAATATGTTCTCCCATTCTGCTGATTACCTTTTTTTATTTTGTTAATATTTTTCTTTGCTATGAAAAACATTTAGTTTGTTATAGTTTCATTTGTTTATTTTTTTCTTTTATTGCCCTTGCCTGGGGAGACAGATATGATAAAATATTGCTATAAGCTACATCCAAGATTTGACTGCCTAAGTTTTCTTCTACAATTTTTATTTTTATTTTTTAGATGAGAAGACATTTTATTATTATTTTACTATATAACACAGTAGTGAATATACTTGATTGCATTTTCTCAAATGGCAAATGAGACATCTGGAGACATTGGAGGATTCAATTTGTTACAATGTCTATATTACTGTCCACAAGGATAACAACAGTGCTTAGTAGTAAAGAACATTTTGCTAAATTCTATCATAGTTTCTTCCTCAAAGCATTCATTTTTTAAAATATTTTATTTATAGAGAAAGGGGAAGGGAGGGAGAGAGAGAGGGAGAGAAACATCAGTGTGTGGTTGCCTCTCACACACCCTGAACTGGAGACTTAGCCCCTCAACCCAGGCATGTGCCCTGACTGGGAATCAAACCAGTGACCCTTCGGTTCACAGGCCAGCACTCAATCAGGAAAAGAATACATGGGTTTATGACAAATACAATAGAAAGCTCCATATTTAGTTGGGTAGTTCCATTTAGTATCACCCATTTCACTGCTGCTACTGCGATGGTGAATGGAGATGCTTATCAGGTGGTAAGGGAAAAGTAATTTGACAAGAAAAATCTTTTAAAATTTGCTTCTAGGCATACTTATTTTCATCTCTTGACAACTGCTCACCACAACCTTGCTATCTTTCCTCTTCTATGATTTTAATGGTTTGGGGTATAAATTTAAGTCTTTAACTTGAATATATTCTTGGGTGTGGTGTGAGAAGGTAGCCCCTTTGATCCAACTTGATTATGTTCTTGAGTGTGGTGTCAGAAGGTAGCCCAGTTTCATTTTTCTGCATGTATCTGTCCAATTTTCCCAACATCATTTATTGAATAAACTCTCTTTCACCCATTGTATATACTTGTTTCCTCTGTTGAATATTGACTAGAAAAATGTGGGGTTATTATTGGGCTCTCTGTTCTGTTGCTTTGATCTATGTGTCTGCTTTTATGTCAGAACCATATTGTTTTGACTACTATCACCTTTTGGTTTAGTTTGATATTAGGTAGTGTGATTCCTCTATCTTTGTTCTTCTTTCTCAGGATCACAATTGCTATGTGGGATCTTGTGTGATTCCATATGCATTTTCAAATATTTGTTCTAGTTTAGTGAAATACATCATTGGAATCTTGATAGGAATTGCATTGAATCTATAGGTTGCTTTGGGTAGTATGGACATTTTAATGATGTTAATCCTTCCTATCCATGAACATGGTATGTGCTTCCACATGTTTATATCTTCTTCAATTTCTTTCTTCAATGTCTTATAATTTGTACTGGTCTTTTACAGCCTATGTTAGATATGTTAGGTATTTTTTATTGTAGTAAATGGTATTAATTTTGAAATATCCCTTTCTGTTTGATTATTATTGGCATATAAAATGCAACTGATTTTGGAATATTGATTTTGTATCCAAATACTGTGCTAAATTCATTTATCAATTCTAGTAGCTTCTTCATGGAAGCTGGGACTCCATATGACAGTATCATGTCATCGGCAAATAAAGAGTTTTACTTTCTCCTTTCCCATTTGGATGCCTTTTATTTCTTCTTATTTTCTGATTGTTGTGTCTAGTACTATGTTAAATAAGAGAGATGGAAGGGGACATCTCAGTCTTGTTCCTAACCTTAAGGAAACACTTATACTTTTTGCTCATCGAGTATGAGGCTGGCAGTGGTTTGGTCATATATGGCCTCTATTATGCTTAGGTATGTGACCTCTATTTCCACTTTGCTGAGAGTTTTTATCAAAAATAGTTGCTGGATTTTATAAAATGCTTTTTTCTATCTATTGATATGATCATGTGATTTTTATCTTTCATTTTATGTACTAAATTACATTTATTGATTTGTGAGTGTTGTACAAACCTCACATTCCTATAACAAATCCCATTTGATCATGGTGTATGATCTTTTTGGTATATTTCTGTATTTAGTTTGCAATATTTTTGCAAATAAAAATTGAGAATTTAGCATCGATGTTCATCATAGGATACTGGTCTATAATTTTCTTTAGGTTTTGTTGTTGTTTGTTTTTATAATGATCTTTATCTGGTTTTGGAAATAGGATAACACTGGCCTCATAAAATGTTAGCTTGGGAGCCTTCCCTCCTCTTGAATTTTTTGAATTAGTTTGAGAAAGAGAGGTGTTAGTGCTTCTTGGAATATTTGGTAAAATTTACCTGTGAAAACATCTGGTCCAGTATTTTTGTTTGTTGGGAGTTTTTTGATTACTGCTTCAATTTTACTGGGTGTAATTTGTCTATTCAGATTCTCTGATTTTGCTGATTTATTTTTGGAAGATTGTACATTTCTATAAATTTATTCATTTTGTTTATTCAGATTGTCCAGTTTGTTGGTGTACAGTTGTTCATATTATTTTCTTACAATCCTTTGTATCTCTTTGGTGGCAGTTGTTATTTTTCCTTTCATTTCTAATTCTATTTATTTGGGTCCTCTCCCTTTTTCTCTTGACAAGTCTGAGAAAAGTTTTGTCAATCTTATTTATCTTTTCAAAGTGCCAGCTCTTGGGATTCATTGATCTTTTGTATCATTTTTTAGACTTTATTTCATTTATTTCTGCTCTGATCATTTTTATTTCCTTCCTTTTACTCATTTTAATTTTTGTTTGTTGTTCTTTTTCAAGTTCTTTTACATGTAAAGTTAGATTGTTTTATGAGTTTTTCTTATTTGTGAAATAGACCTGTAGTGCTATGAATTTCCTGCTTAAGATTGCTTTCCCAGAGTCCCACAGATTTTGAATTGTTGTGTCCTCATTTTCATTTTTGCTCCAAGGTACCATTTGACTTCTTCTTTCGCCTGATTGTTGACCCATTCATTGTTTAGTAACTTAGTATTTAGAGTCTATGTCTGCATGATTTTCAGTGTTCTTCTTGCAGTTGATTTCTGGTTTCATAGCATTGTGGTCAGAGAATATTCTTGATATGATTTCAATCTTCTTAAATTTATTGAGGATTACTTTGTGTCCTAACATGTGGTCTATCAATGTGCACTTGAAAACTAAGTATATTTTGCTGACTTGGGGTGAAATGTTCTGAATATATCAATTAAATCCATTTGATGTAGTGTGTTGGTTAAGGTCTCCTTGTTGATTTTCTGCCTGGAAGATCTATCCATTGAAGTCAAGGAGGTGTCAAAATTCATCCCTGACTATGACTGTATTTCTGTTGGTCTCCCCCTTTACGTCCATCAAGATTTGCTTTACGTATTTAGGGGGATCCTATGTTGGGAACATGGATGTTTACTAGCATGCATTGGACTGAAGTATTTGGGCTTAGATTCCAACAGATGCCACATGCTCAACAGAAATTTATCACAAAGTAATGCCTTCATGAACTTAACAATGATACAGTAACAGTAAATTTAGTTAATACAATCCTAGTCACATCCATTCTTCTTTCCATGAAAGTAGGGATAATGTTGATCACTTATTTTCTCTTTTATGCCTTTGTACATACTGGTCCTTCTACATGGTAGGACTTTCATACCTATCATCTAGTTTCTCATTCTCTAAATCCCAGGTCTTAATAAACATCTCTAATGTTGTTTCTCTTCCCAGGGAATGATAACATTTGCCATTCTGGGCTACTTCTGACCTTTATTCTTAATTTTGCCATAGCACTAATCATACTCCCTTGTAATTGTATAATGACTTACAAATACACCTTTTCTGTTATAATATGAACTTTATGAGGAAAGGACTCATGTGCTTATTATACTTATGATATAAACATGTGTATCTTTAAGGTACTACTCAAAAAGTGTTTGCATACGTGGACATTTGTTTCCTTTCTAGCTCTTTAAGAGTTCACAAATTCTTATTTCATGCTATTATAACAGAATCATTAAATATTAGGTTAAAGTCACAAGTCATTAGGAAAATAAAGTCTTTTTAAATATGCTATGGTCTCTGGTCTGTAAACTGAAAGACATGAGTGAATTTTGTTCTCTCTTTCTAGTTATGTGACATTTAGAAGTTTTTTGGGTTGTTTTTAGCTCCTGGTTCTCATCCTACATTTGGATGCCATTATTATAAATCTGTAGTATTCACATTTATCTCTCATCTAACATTAATCATTTAATAGGCCCTAATACAGCTAATAAACCACACATACAATACTTTATCATTTTACATGTATAAATACAAGTGGTTTCTATTATTGACAACTAAAATTTATGTGATTATATTCCATTTATGTTATCAGGTAAACACATGGGTATTAATAGAGTTAAACCTAAATTTTCTGACTTCTGGTCTCATTAAGATGGGGCAAATCCACTAGATCTTCATCCCACCCACTGATTATAACTAAAAGTTTGGATAGAATACAATCACCAACTACAGGAGACCTCTTTAAGTATATAGTAGCGGACAGATGGGGTGAAAAGTCAAACTTCAAGAATGACTGGTAGGGTGGTCAGTTTTCCATTATTTTTTCCCCTCTCTACCTCCCTTTCTTTCCTCCCTCTCACCCTCTCTTTCTTAACTGGGTTTAACCTGAGTGTGGTCTAACTTGCAGAATTGTACAGTGGGTAAAAAACAAAATGTCTTGGGGAACCCTCTGTCTGTTCAAAAGACCAGAAAAGGGAAAAAGTGATGCCTGGGATAAGAGAAAAATCCATCTTTTTCCTTTCAACCTTCCTGTCTCAACCCTGCTCTCAAGCCAGCCACAATCACGGAACTGTACTGCTATGGTTATGACAATGGCATGGGCCCCTAAAACCTTGAAGAGACAAAACATTTATCTTCAGCCAGAGAAGCCCTTGAGTTCTGCAGTATATGTGAGAAATCACCACAATTCTATTCTCTTATTATTTGATCTCAGTGATAGTCCCACTTGTATGAAACAGTGAGCTAGCACAGGGGCTAAAATTTTGAGAGAAATTTTCCAGCCAGAGGAATTGGGAAAAGTCCCCTAAAAGTTGAAAATTATTCAGGAAATGTTGAATAAATGAGAGCTAATAGTTCAGTCCCAAATGAATCCCTGCATGACTCACAGAGGCACAAATATACAGCTGAGTTTATAGGTGCATTGACATTGGAATTTCTGCCCATTGAAGGTGAAATAGAACATGCCTTCTGAACCTAGCCATGCTAATTTCTTTCTTAAATAACAATAACAACAAATAACATTCTCCAAAGGATTTGGCTAGGGCCTATAATCCCTCAATACAGTATTCAAAATTTCCAAAGTACAGAAAACAATATACCAAAGCAAAAAAAAAACAAATCCAAAAACAAAAAAAATTGAAAAAAAAAACTAATCATCAAGTGAAAAGACAAAAAAATCTACCCATGATCAATGTGACAATTAGGTTGTTACACAAAGACTTTACAGGAACTTTTTAAAGGCATAACTCATGAAGTAAAGATAAATACTCTTTAATGGAAAGCAGTTCTTAGCAGTGTAACAAAAAGTCATAAAAAGATATAAATGAAAATTTTAGAAATTAAATATACAATAGCTATTTTTATAAATGCTAGATGGTCTTGAAAGCAAAATACAGATGACTGAAGAAATAACTAGTGAAACTATAGAGAAGTAAAAATATTCTAACATAAATACTAGAAAGAAAAACTAATAAATTAGCCCCTCCACCCCCCATTCAATATTATGCTGGAAGTCCTTGACAGTATATTAATAAATTAAAAAGGGATGAACAAAATACAGGTTGGAAAAGGGGAAATAAAACAATCTATATTTACAGGAAATTTATAATTGCTCCCATAACTGATTGGTGAATTTAGCAAGAATGAAAGATATAAGCCAAACAGTATAAAAATCAGTTGATTTCTTAAATAGTAGTACCAAAGTCTTGGAAATTAAAAAAAAAGTTTAAATCATTTACAAATGTACACACACAAAATAAAGCTCTTATTTTTAAATATAACACAATATGTCCTAATATTGTCTGCTGAAGACTCTGAAACATAGATGAAGGAGATCAAAGGGACCTGAAAAATTGAGAAATAATTGAAAGTAGTAGTATATCAACACTCCTCAAATTGACCTATAGATCAACATAATCAAAATGAAAAGCCCAATAGAATAATTTTGCAGGTGTAAAAAGGTTATTCCAAAATTTATATGACAAATAATAAAAGTTGATGAACATATACTATTAATATCATAATTTACTATAAATCCACAGTAATCAAAACAGTGTGGTACTGTCAAAAGAATAAACATATAGATCAACAGAACAGAACAGTGAGCTCAGAAACAGACCCAAAAATCAGACTGATTGACTGATTTTTGACAAGAGTAGAATAGTAATTTAAGGTGAAAGTATAGTCTTTTCAATAGATATTACTGGAAAACTTAGGCACTCAGGTATAAACAGTTTATCCATATCTCATACTTTATACAGATATTAGTTCAAAATAGACCATAGATGTACAAGAATCTCTTATCTGCAACAAATATGTTCCAAGACCCCCAGTTGGTTCCAGAAATTGTGGGTAGTACTAAACCCTATATAAATACAATTTCATTTCCTATACATACATATTTATGATAAAGTTTAGCCTATAAATTAAGCATAACAAGAGACTAACAACTAATAATAAAATAGAACAATTATAACAATATGCTATAATAAAACTTATGTGAATGTAGTCTCTCTTTACCTCTCAAAATACCTTATTGTACTGGATTCAGTTTTACTTAACCATTTTACAGCTTTGCCTTGGCATGCCTGAGTTGCCTGTGCCACTAATCTTGCACTTTTAGGTCATTATTAAGTCAAATAATGGTTGCTTTATTTTATAGCACTACAGCACTGCAAAACTGTGACAGTCAATCTGATAACTGAGAGAGCTGCTACCAAGTGGCTAGGGACCAGCAACAGGGTAAGCTTGGAGGGGCCAATGTGCAGAAAAGTGCATAAAGCCGGACAAAGGGATGATTCATGTACCTAGTGGCACAGACTGGGAGGGTGGGAGGTGGGAAAAGTCATCATGCTACTCAGATGTGCATGCAATTTAAAACTTATGAATTTTTATTTCTGGAATTTTCCTGTTAATATTTTCAGACTTCAGTTGACTGAGGGTACCTGAAACTGCAGGAAGTGAAACCACAGTAAAGTAAGTTTTACTTTAACTGTAAAACTTAAAACTGTTAGGAGTAAACACACAAAAGAAAGTGATTGTGGCCTTGTTTTAAGCATAATGTTGTATTGTTAGGTCTGACACTAAAGTATGATCCATCTAAAATACTGATAAATGCATCTTCATAAAAAGTGAGCAAATAAATGAATAAAAAATAACAACAATATCAAACTACAAAGTTAAACATAAGCAAACTCTGTGATCAGTAACCTTGAGCACATGTATCTACCCAAAAGAAATGATAACCTGCTTGTGAATATTTATAGCAGGTTTATTTTTATTTATTTATTTCAAATTATATTTTGTTTATTATGCCATTATAGTTACCCCAATTTTTCCCCTTTGCCCTCTCCACCCAGCACCCCCTGCTCCCTTAGACCATCCCCACACCATTGTTCATGTCCATGAGTGATGCATGTAAGTTCTTTGGCTACTCCATTTCCTATACTTGTAAAAAATAAACTGTGGCACATCTATATAATGAAACACAACTGAACAACAAAAAGAAGTGAACTACTGATACATGCAACAATATGGATAAACCACAAAGCGCAGTAAGTAAACTATGCTGGATTAAAAAGACTGCAAATTACATGATTCAACTTTTATGACATTCTGGGAGAGGCATTATTATAACAATGGAGAACAGTTCTATGGCTATTAAGATATAAGAATATGGGGAGAGACACCACACTAGCAAATATTTTGGGTCAATAGAACAGCTTTGTACCTTTACTGTGGTGGTAGTGGTTAAATGACTCTGTACTAATCAAAACTCATACACCTGTACACAACCAAGAGTGAATTTTACAGTAGGTAAATATTTTAAATGACATTTTTTAACTGTGGTTTCTGCTCTTTCTAGTTTTTGAGCTATATCCTTTTCATTTATTCACTGGAAAAGCAAGAATTAGTAATTATAATTTGCCAGACACTAGGACAGAAATTAATGCTTAAAAAATAAAGATATTTTGTTTTCATGAAGCTTATTTTACAGTTGGAGAAACAGACCATGAAGAACATGGTTATTAAATTATAGAATGCTATTTGATGATAAGATTTAGGAGAAAAATAAAACAGGGGAGCAATTAACATGTATTAGAATGATTACATTATTACATCTCTGTCAGGTCCTAGAGCTTTTGGACCAGTAGATTTTAATAGTGGGGAGACCTGTTGTCTGGTGAAGGTTGTACTTGGAGCCTTGAGGATATTTGACATTCTTTATTGCAGGCAGCAGGTTTCCACTACAAAGGCTGGGCAGCTAGAGTGTCGAATTTCCATGCATGGTTATCCCATTCCTATCACAGCTGCACTTAGGTTAATGACCACAGAGAGAGTCTAGGCATCCCTGCACTTGCTGTCTTTTGCAGGCAGCGGACACTGAGGGTGTTGGCATTCCACACACGGTTTGTCTGCCCTTCCACAACAGTAGTGCCCTAAGCTTACGTAAGGGCATCTTATATACACATTGGAACAAAGGAGGCTCTATACATACTAGAACAAAGAGGCAGTGTACCCAAGGCAACACCTGTCTGCTCAGGGTTGCTATGATATCTATTCTTGGGGCTCAGTGTTCTGGACTCTGTGAACAAGGTTAGCTTAAGGTTGCTTCCCTAGCTGATCCAGCAGGAAGGTCCAGCCATGTATAGACAGAGAAATTCCTTGGACCTGATAATCTCATGGTCAGGGAAGATTTCACTGGCTAGAAAAACCTCACTGACCAGGCAATATTTTAATACTGAAACATCATTTTATAGACAACTGAGGAATAGTGAGGGGGAAAAAAGTGTATTTACATGTATCAGCTACAGTAACAATGAAGAAACATACAAGCAATGATAATGAATATTCTACCTAACTTTTATCCTTTGACTTTGCAGTATATTTTTAGGAATCAGTCTAAAAATACTTTTAATATTCAAAGCCACTCTTTGTGCTAAATTGCTATGAAAATCCTCAGACAGTCACATCACTTGCTATTAGGATGCAGTGGTGTAGAAAGAAACAAGGTGTTTCAATAAAATATATGGACAGTTTGATTGCTGATATGACATTTACAAGTATCGGAAATGCTGTAATATTTTTATATTATTGCATGATAATTCTGGCAGTTAGCACCAGTGATATTAGACAGTCATACTAAATGTATATGGGTAAGAAAAAGCATAAATTCTAAATGACAGAATCAGGTCTTACTTTTTTAGTTTTTTTTCTAAATTAATCTTCATTGTATTTTTTCCCATTACCATTTAGTCCCCTTATACCCCTCTCCCTAGGGATCTTATTTTGAAGCAGCAGCAGAGTCTTATTTAAAGTGTTACTAAAAAATGGAGAGTATCATCAAGGCACCAAGGTGGAAACATGACTCCCAACTGAAACAGTATAAGAACATGTATAAAATAATCTTATTTTTAATAAATACAATTTGATGGTGATAATTTCAAGCAGGTTTTTATATAAGTTGTAGATACTTAATATTCCAATACTCTACCATAACAATTTCTATTGCAAATGAAGTATGTTATTAAATATTCATGAATTTTATTTAAATGCTAAAAGTCATCTTTGTTTTTGAATTTCAAAACATAAAAGTTGCTTTGCATGTGTATTGTAGCATTACAGCAAATTTTGACAGCATAAATCTCTTCAAGTATTTGTATTTCTTATTCTTATTTTTAAGCTTATAAAAATGCTTCCATTAAGTATATATCCTATAAATTTATGTCCCATTATTAAAGTGTGAAAATACAGTTCATTCCTCCTTAAAAAAATAGAGCTTCTCTTTACAGAAAATTATCCTTGTACTAAGCATTGTGTTGTAATGTAAGTTAAGTAATAGGCACTTTTCAGTTTAACTGCCTTAGGAATGCTTCTGGCTTTTCCATTTCTATTCTGCTCTAAATTTTGCCTTGTTTTAATATTTTGTGTTTTTCTATAGCTATAGATTATTCTTTTTAAATTTGTGCCTCCATGTGCTTAAATGAAGGATCATACATTTTTTTGCTCTTTTACACTTCTATTTCCTTCCAAAATTATTGCTAATAATTCTAGGATATTTTCCCCTTTTGCCCTATTTTTTAATATAAAATAAAAAATAAGGGTCTGAGGATTAGCCTTGAATGTTGTAACTTCTCTACTCCAATACTGAATCTTTGTTCACCACTCCCCGCAGTAATACCTAGTCTTCCTCTAGTGGTAACAAATACAGGATCCCAGAATCCAGTGCCATTGAACTTGAAAGGGCTAACTGCTTCCCCAAATTGCAGCCGCTGAGGCAGCTCAAGCAGGACATTAAGGTTGAGGATGTCCTGCTTACATATTATAGATTTGTCAATTCTATTACAGGTTCTAAACTTATTCTCATCAAAATCCAAGAAGTAGGTGTTGTGGACATGGTCATTTTCCTTACATTACAATTCAGGATACCAAAATTTGGCAAAATAGTGGGCCAGAAATCAACAAGTAAGAAAGTTAATGTTTCAGAGCATCAACCTAGGTCTTTAGTCTCCACTCCCCAACCTATGCATTTTTGCACAACACTGCACTGCACCCTCTCCTTGTTTAAAATAAAAAATGCATGCAAAGTGATCGTACCTGGCTGGGGCCACCATCACGTAATTCTTGCTTTGGTGTTTGTTCATGGCAAAAGCTCTATATTTGATTTTATTATTTTATTCATTGCATGTAAATTTACTAAAGGTGAAACAATTACATTGTCATAAATTTTATTGTTGTTAAAATAACAAACAAATCAGATTAATTAATGTTAATTTATTGTTCCATTATAATGGGGTAAAATATGACCACAATATTTGTTAAGCTTGAACATAAAGGTATCCAACCCTTACTTAGGGTAACTAATATGGTGTTTTAAACAAACTGAGTCACCCATCAGCTTATCTAAAATGGCACAGATATAAAGTTATCCAGATTTCAACTTTACAACATTACTTGATCATGTTTTGACCACAACACCCTTACTTCTCTCAGCATATATAGCTTCATTTTCTTTCCTCCATACTTGAGCTGTAATACATACTTGTTTCAAATGGTCTTTTAAGCTAATATAGTATGTTGTCAAATATTAAATTATTTAAGAACAGAAGCAATATTTTATAATTCCTTGCCTGTACCTCAAATATGTGGTAATTGATTAAAAAAAACACAGCAGCATATATATATATACCAATATGTACATATATATGCACAGATTTATTTTGCCTTAATTCAATAACTATTTATTGAGCACAATTTCTCTTATTTATGTATACACATCTAAAAGTTTCCTATATTGATTTTTCTAATTAATAGAAGAAAACAAAATCGGGGCAACCAATCTTTTTATATTTAAATCAGAATAGACTCATTATTTGAGTATGTACAGTAAAATAATTAGTTAAATTTTTACATTTCATTACTGTCAACTCCAATTTTTAAAAGCAACTTCTCTATATAAAGTTTATGCTATAAAGAAACACACTAATTAAATTTCCCCTGCATACGTTTCACATGTTTTTAATGCTGCTTGCCTTATTACAGTTTACACTCACTTTTCAATGCAGCCATTACTCTGTTGCTACTCAATAAAGAAGTTGTTCTTATTAATTGTATATATTTTACTGAGGGAACTAGTTTACACAAATACACAAATGTAAACAAACATTCTCTACCAGTATCGGCCCTTAATGACAACAATAAAAACTTAAACATCTTTAATAAGAAATTATTTGCTCTCTCAAAGTGCTATGGATAATAGTACACTATGCTAACAGAATCAGAAGAATTAAGTAGAGGACTGAATTTTGTATGAAGATCTCAATTTAAGTTCCATTTTAATTATTAATTATCTATAATGTTAAGTAAATTATAATCTGGCTGAATTACTTAATCTCTAAAATGAATATTTCGACAAACAAGCAAAATAGAACTAGAGGCATGGAAATAAGGAACAGACTTTCAGTGTGCAGAGAGGAGAGGGGAAGGGGAGAAAGAGGCAAAGAAGGGGAACAGCTTAGTTAAGGAAGTAGCATGGATGACTCATAGACATGGACAACATGTGGGATTGACTGTAGGAGGAGGAATAGAGAGAGTGGAGCAGGGGAGGGCAGTGGGGGGAAATGGGATAAATGTAATAAAACAACAATAAAATAATAAAAAAGAAAAAATGAATATTATTATGTAAAAAGACATAATACTTAAAATTAGTTGGGAATAACTGCCTAATTATTTATGACAAAATAAACATAGATACCAAACTTACTCCTAAAGCTAAAATAAATTCCATTTGCTAAAATTTTAAGTATACATAAAAATATAAAAGAATTAATAAAGTGATTTTATTTTGTTTTTTTATTTTACAATTGGGAAAATACATTAGAATCATGAAAGAACCCAAACATTAAAGAAAAATTGCCTGTTAAATTTTAGACTAAATATAAACAATTTTAAAATATAAACAATAGCCCTGGCTGGTAGCTGAGTGGATTGGTGCCAGTCTGTGAACCTGGCTGGTTTGATTTCCCAGCCAGGTCCCATAACCAGGTTTCCAGCCAGATCCACACAGCTGGAGGCAGGTGAAAGGTGACCATACATTAATGTTTCTCTCCTTTTTTTCCTCCCTCCCTGCCCTTTTCTCTAAAAATAATGAATAAAAAATCTTTTAAAAAACCTTTAAATATATCAACAATATATTGAATAAAATATATAGAAAACAATATGAGATAAATAATGTTCTTAATACACAAAAGCTCTTAAAATCAATAAATGTTTTAAAACTCAATAAAAGTGAGCCCAAGATTAGTAGGAGTTTAGAGGGGAAAAAAGAGAGGAAGCATTTTTTAAAATATATTTTTAAAGATGTTTTTCTCACTCCTGAATATGAGTCATTTGGCAAAAAAATCTTGACCAGAAGTTGTCTGGAAATTGAAGATAAAATTATTATATAATTACAACTTTGTTCACTAAAAAGAAGAGGAGAAGGGGGAAGAGAAGAAAAGGAAAAAGAAAACTGAAAGAAAGTGTGGAATCTAAGAATATGAAAAGATGCTGTAATCACCCAGGAAATCATATGTTCATCTAAGTAAAAGCAGTGTTAGTGTTCTTAACTTCATAAGGATAGATGGATAGGCCATACATCTGTAAAATGTCAAGAATTGGAAGGGTGGCCATCCATATGAAGAGCTTTCAAGCCAGTGAATGAGTGGATTAGAAAGAAAATATACCCATATAATAAGGAAGATACCAAGGAACATTGTATCATTTTATTGGGAAATAGAAGATTTGTGACTGTTAATGCTACTCACAGATAGGGGGCAAGTTTTTATAATAATTTGCACTGTTGGGAAGTTATTGATCTAAGAAATCAATGAAAATGGGTAATTTACTGGACAAAATGTAATTTTCCACTACTTTCTCAAAAAAGTATTAAATCTCAATAATTACATGTCATTGAGAAAATTTAATTAGTAAACATTTTTACATTTACCTATTCACCTTCCACATCAGGCCTTTCAAAAATATCTAGGTCCAGCCATTTTATAATAAAGTATCTTAAAGTCTTTCAGAAATAGCTATTAGAACTAACATTAAGAGAAAAATTAATTTTAGGAGAAAAAATAAAATATATCCAAATAATTATACTTTGATACCAAAACTAGATAAGTACATAGAAAAATTACAAGCAATTTTTATTTATAAATGCATAAATTCAAAAATTGACATTTAATTAAATTATTAGCAAGTCATTACTAAGTAAACATAATCTGAAGAATATACGATTTTAAATATAAGAATATAAAGGTTTTTAAAGCTCTGGCTGGTATGGCTCAATGGATTGAGTGCTGGCCTGCAAATTAAAGTGTTGCCAGATTGATTCCCAGTCAGGGCACATGCCTGGGTTGTGAGCCAGGTCCCTGGTTGGGGGCACTCAAGAAGCAACCATGAACTGATGTTTCTCTCCCTCTCTCCCTCCCTTCCCCTCTCTCTAAATAAATCTTGTTAAAACTAGTTTTAAATCTTTAAGAGAAAAAGAGAACTATTTTCTTAACAGATGAAGGAAACCTATTTCATAATACTCAACATTCCTTTTTGACTAAAATAAATGTTATTAAAGTTATTGTGGTAGGTTGAACAATAGGACCAAAGATATCTAAGTGCTAACCTCTGAAACCATTGAGTATTACCTTATCTGGCCCAAAGAATCTTCACACAGGCAAAGAAGCTTGGATTATCCAGGTGGACCCTTGATGTAATCACAGGGTCTTTGTAAGAGGGAGGCAGAGGGATCTACTGATGGGCACTTGAGTTATTTCCAACACTTGGCAGTTGTATGTAGCAGTATTATGACCATAGGGGTATATAAATTCTTTTGAATTAGTGTTTCTTGATTCCTAGGGTATAGTCTCAGAAATGGAACTGCTAGGTCAAAAGGCAGTTCCATTTTCATTTTTCTGAGGAAATTCCATACTGTTCTCCATAGTGGCTGCACTGGTCTGCATTCCCACCAACAATGCACTAGGGTTCTTTTTTCTCCACATTCCCCACCAGCACTTGTTGTTTGTTGATTTGTTACTGATGGCCATTCTGACCTGTGTGACCTGACATCTCATTGTGGTTTTAATCTGCATTTCTCTGATGGCTAGTGATATTTAGCATCCTTTCATATGTCTATGGGCCTCTCTGTATGTCCTCCTTGGAGAAGTGTGTGTTCAGGTCCTTTGCCCATTTTTTAATTAGATTGTTTGTCTTCCTGGAGCTGAATCATATGAAATCTTTATATATTTTGGAGATTAAATCTTTGTCTAATATATCATTAGCAAATATGTTCTTCCATACAATTTGTTCCCTTTTTATTTTGATGATGGTTTCTTTAGACATGCAGACATTTTTTTTAAATAGATGTAGTCCCATTTGTTTATATTTTTCTTTATTTCCCTTGCTCAAGAAACCTATCAGCAAAAAGATTACTACGTAGGATATCTGAAAGTTTACTGCCTGTGATAAAGTTAGTTTTCTAACTCAACTGTTTTCAAAAAACTTGAAGATTTATTATTATATTTTATTTTTTATTTTTTAAAACAGAACATGATTATATTTCAATACACAAGTTCTTACAACCAAAAATTAAAACAGCACAGTAAAATAACAAAAACATGGTATTTCATTTGCAATGTGTGAGAAATGGTGTCTTTGTAACCGGTTTCTTAAGAGCTCATATATGACTAAAATGTTAATTATTTTTATCAAAACTAAATGTGTACTAAAAACACATAAAACTTTTATATTAATGCAACAAGATTGTAATAAAAATAAAACTGTAAAAAAAAAAAAAGGATAATTTTTTCCAAAGGTGATAGTACCAATAGGGACCAAGTTTTATATTTACTTATAAATAGTGTGTTAATATTCAGAATATATATGTAAATTTTCTATATAAGATACATGTATGACCAATAAGAAAAAAGGATACAATTGGTGGGGGTGGGGGTGGGGAATACAAAAATAGACCCCTAAAAAGAGGAGGGAATCCAAATGGCCAATACAAATTTGAAAGATTCTTAATCTTGCTGTCAATCAGACAACTGTATAGTAAAATAATAATAATCATGTACAGTTTCACTCTCATTAGTTTGGTCCAATTTGAATAAGAAGAATTAGTGAAGGTGTAGAAAAACAGAAATTCTGGAGGTGTTTAAAGTGTGTAAATTGATATAATCATCTTGAAGAATAGTAATACTAGTACAATTTTAAACACACACGCATATACATACTCATACACCCCATGGCATGGCAATTTCTCTTGTTTAAGGAAAGTGCATATACAAGTGAAAAAGTGAGTAATAAACTAACTGCTACTCAGTAAGGGAATAAATAAATTATTCTAATGAAAAGGGATACTATAACACAAAAATATATATGAATGAATTAGATTAAGTGGATTTACATAACTGTATCAAAAGCCAAACATTGAGTCAAAAATCAATTTGCAAAGAATACATAGTATGAGTCCATTTATAGTGATTTTTAGAATATACATAATTAAAATTTATGTATATTTGTATTTATGATAATGACATGAGGGATAATACATATATCTATTCATTCACTCATTATTTATTGAAAATTATTTTTGAGATGTTGTAATGTGCCATCCTCATCTTATACTAGGAATTCAAAGTGAACCAAACAAACACAAATCCTTCCCCTCACAGTGGTTTTAAACTAGTGAAGAGAAAAATAATTAAGATATAACTATAAAATATATACTATGGTAATCAGAAAACTTCAGAATAATGTTTACTTATGATGGGAAAAAAGATAAGTAATATAGGGTGATAATTAAGATTCATGTAGAATGTTTATTTCTCAAGTGAAAACAACATAAAATAGAGACCTGAAACAAAAGCTAAATAGTAAAATGGTAAAATAAATAAATAAATAAATAAAAAGCAAGCAAGAACAGACACCCAAAATGGGGAAAAAAAGAATCAGTCCATCATCAAAAGGAAAGGAAGAATCCCCAGAAAGAACACAAAATAGTAAAATGGTTTTAATCTCATCAGTATCTACATTATTTGTATATAATTTCCTTTATATTTAAAATGCTTCAGTTGTTAAGTGTAAAATGAAAAGGTATATTTAAACTCTTTATAACTTTATGAGTATTTTTCATGTCTAGTGGTGATGAGAATGTGGAAGAGGAATAAATTGCTGTTCTTTGTGGCTATAATTTAGTAGAAATTATGAAAGAGTACATACTTTTTGAATAAGCATTTCTTCCTCTAGTAATCTACATTAGAGGAATAATTCAAGAACTAATCAACTTCTATAGATAAAGATGTTCATTTTTCATTATTCATAATGGCAAAAGCTAGAAATAATCTAAAGTAAGAAGTGATTATTAAAATAAATTATGGCTCAGCAATACAATAGCATATTATGGAGGTGTAGAATGAGAGTTCTACGAACCAATGTAGAAGTGTGGCTGTGATATATTGTGAGTGAAAAAAGTTAAGTACCAGAACTATATTAATGGCATGAAGCAATATTTGGCTTAAAAAATATATCTGTTTATGTATTCATAGAAAATGTCTAGAAGGATAGACACAAAACTATTTATAGTAGCAACCTCTGGGACACAGAATTGAAGTAGGTTTTAATGTTAGTTCATTTATTCTACCTTATCCACCTACATAAGGTTGCATTTTTTTTAAGATTTTATTTATTATTTTTAGAGACAGGAGTAGGGAGAGAGGCAGAGAGAGAGAGAGAGAGAGAGAGAGAGAGAGAGAGAGAGAGAGAGACAGCAATGTATGATTGCCTTTCACCTGCCTCCAGCTGTGGATCTGGCTGGAGATCTGGCTTGCAACCTGGTTATGTGCCCTGGCTGGGGAATCGAACCAGTGACCTTTGGGTTCACAGGCGGGCATCTTATTCACTGTGCCATCAGCTAGGGCTCACAAGGTTGCATTTTAAGCACCAATATTATTTCAAAAAATTAATATTAGAATAAATGTTTACTAAATTGATTAATTTTATGCATGGGAAATTGCTAATCATCCTTTAGGTCTCTGCCTTTCTCATTCTTTATCATAGCCACTTATTAAAACCACACCTCTATTTAAATACAACTCTGCTTATTCCACACCTACTCACACAGCTAAACATGACTAGAGAGAAATAGCCAACTATGGTGATTGGTCTCGCTTTCACCTCATAATCATTAACATCAAGTGAGCTCATTAATGGTGCCAAGAAATCAAAATGTATTTCCCTAAATCCAGTTACTTCCAGAAAGTTATTTTTCCTTTTCTCCTCAGACCTTTATCTCTACAGCCACATTCTTAGCTGATAACTTTGTTTGCTATTGATGGAGAAAGGAAGAACAAAGGGGAAGGAACTGGCATCAGCTCAATCACTCTATCTTTCTATGTTCCTTTCCTTCTGTTGTTACTATGTCTGACACGTTCTAAGAGCAGTCTTCTCATTGGCATCATATTCTATTCTTTCTCATCCACACATGGACATGACTTCACCATTTCTAATGATAATTTCTCCATGCTTTAAAAAATAAAATCAAAAAAATCAAACTTCATAATTCTTTGACAATGCTTTGTTTCCCTAATCATTTACAACAAACATTTCAAATGTTTAATTCCCTGCTACTTGCTTTCCTCCTTTCTCCCATTTTCTCCTGAATTCACTGCCTTCAGCCTGTTATCCCTACCACTTATCCTACCACTTTATTCAAGATTGCCCTTAACGAAGCCAATGATAAAGGTGAATTCTCAGTTTTCATCCGACTTCACCTATCTTTTTTATTTCCTGTCAGCATTCAAAAGTCTCTTTTAATAATAAAGAACAAGCTGGGGTTAGTTTGTTTTTTCAATCTTTGATCTAGAAGTAAAAATTTTTTTTTATTATATAACTATTTTTCTTTGCTATAGGAATCAATATTTTTATCAGTTTTTATAGTTCACATTGAATAATATTGTGTATTATTTTTAGGCATACAGTATAGTGTGGTGAGATAGTCATATACTTTACAAAATATTCCCCTTGATATTTCCAGTACCCATCTGACACCATACAGTTATTACAATATTACTGACTATATTTCTTATGTTAGTTTTGCAACTGTGGCTGGCCAGTTGGCCTCTGGCTACTGGAACATTCAGCCCTTGGAGCACGTAGGGTTTGGTGTGACTGTTTCCTGGACCTTGCCAAAATGCCTTTACACCTCTTGGCCCTTGCAGGATCAGAGAGCAAGGCCAAGCCACAGCCCTTGGAGGAGTCCAATGCTAGCTGGTTGAAGGTGAGGACCTTGTCTCCAGCCTTGAGGATGTGGCTCCAGGAAGGTTGCTCACACTGAAGTGCACACACCTTCAGTTTGGGCCCCTCCTGGACAGAGGTTTGACCCCTCAGCCAGGAAGATTCATCTTCCTGATCATCTGGGAAAGGGACAGAGATGGCCAGTTGGTGCTACTCATTGAACAACCTTTTCGGCACCACTTGCTTGAAGGTAGTGGGCTCTTCTGGCCAGAAACCTGTACAGCTCCCCCAACAGCCTGGGGAACATGTCCTGGGACATGAACTCCTGGTGCCAAACCTTTCTGCCTTTATTGTGGCCAATATCTACTCCCATGACAGTGACTCCTTTTCCACCAGGTCAGGAAAGAGTGACTTGGCCTAGCCTGAGTTGCTCTTGACTTTACTTCCAGATCATTCTCCTACTTTCCTCATTTTACTATTTCTTCCCTTATCTTTCTTGCTAAACTTCTTAATTCTCTTTTCTTGCTGACTTGGAGAGCCTCAGGAATTAGTCCTTGTTCCTCTTTTCTTCTGTCTTCACTCACTTCCTTGGAAATCTCATCAGGTCCCATTGACTTAGTTCTCATTTCCATGCTAATAATTCCCAGATGTTTTTTTTTTTTTTTTGCATCCCTAGTTGACTTCTCTTCTGAGCTCCATACAAAACATTGCAGTTACCAATTCAGTATTTCTACTTAAAAGTCTCATAGTTTTCTTACACTTGCCCTTCCACAATCTCTTTCTCTTGTCTTTATTAAGCAAAAACATTGTTGTCACATTCCACAGTAAGTTGATCAGAAACTGCTATTGTCACTACTTTCAGATGTATTCAGAAACTCAACGTTTCATATTATCTCTACCATAAGCACCCTAGTTCATACCACTTTTATTGTTTATTGGGATTATTGCAATAGCTTCCAATGTATCTTTCTGCTCTTTTTTTCTCCTGTGTTGCCTATTTGCAACAGTTCAGACTGTTCTTCAAAAATAAATTAGATCATGTTATTTTTCTGCCCCCAAACCTCCAATGGTTTCCCATCTCACTTGCAATAAAAGCAAAGGTTCTTACAATGACATAGAGTGTCCTACATGATCTGTTTTTCTTTTTATTACTTTTCTGACCTCATCACCTACTATTCTCCTTCTCATTCAGTTCATGCCCTGCTACGTATCAAACACACTGGACAAGTTCTCTCCTGAGTGCCTTTTCAATTATTTTTTCCTCTGTCTGGAATATTCTCCCACGACATAGATATATAAATGCTTGTTTTCTCATCTAGTCTAGCATTTTGTTCAAATTCTACCTTCTGACTGACAATTTCCTTGGCAATCCTATTTAACACTGTAAACCAGCCCTGACCCTGGCACTTTCTAGTCCTCTTCTGTGCTTTTTTTCCCAAGCTCTCATCACCATCATAAATATTAGATTTATCTATTTGCATATTTCTTGATTGACTATAATCTATAAAATACAACCCTTTATAATATCTGGGTTCTATTTTATTCTATGTTTAGCATCTAGAATATACTTGGGAATAGGATGCTTTAAATAAATATTTTTTGAATGAGTGAATGGATAATCCAGTTTTATCAGACCCAAGGTAAAATTTTGAAATACATTGAAGGACAAAGTAGATGATTTAGAAAAACAACTTAAAAAAAAATACATAAACCCATTTGCTAAAAAAATGTAATAAAATTATCTTATTTTTATAAATAGTTCTATTTGCTTATTAAAATCAATCATTTAAAACCCAAAGCAATAATTTTCTCAATCAATGACAAATAGGCTGATTTTATCATTAAGATGAAATATTATCCTTAGGACTTTATATTTATTTTTGGATCATTAATGATAATTGCACATGAATTTATATAATAACTTGTAAAATAAAATATAAATATTTCAAACTAATAAATTTTAATCTAAATTTATGCCATTGGCATGAAAATTGTGTTGAAACATTGGTGAAAATTTACTACTTATACAGTAAATATTTCTATCAACATCTGACTGCAAAACTATAAGAAAAATTAGGTATTAAAAATTGTTTTTCTTAGTGATGTAGATATAGGATCATATAGAAAAATAAAGTAGTACCTTGATAAAAATCTTTTGTGTAACTCTGTAGGCTAGTACCTTCTATCAGAAAGTTATGAAGCAAATTATTATGTGGAATACATGGAAAAATTCAATATTAATCGATTTAACTAGGTTTAATTCATGATCTCCTAAAGTTATTTGTGTATCAAACCCTTTTTTCATAAAACACAAACTGATATACAAAGAAATTAAAATTCAATAAAGTACACCTAGATGGATATGTTGATTTGTTTGTACATTGAGCATTTTGTAATCGTTCTTATTTTCTTAAATTGGGTGTGATTTTTGAGAAATACCTGGTTGAGAAAAATTTTTTAGTTGTAAATGTACAATCAATATAATGTCCAGGGAATTGTGATTTTGTAATTATCATAATTCAATCATGTAGGCTGTTATTTTTTTTTTTTTTTACTATTTTATTATTTAAGTAGGTATATGTTTTTTTTTTTTTCTTTTGAATTTAATTTTTATAGAATTTATTCAGGTGACATTGATTAATAAAATTATATAGGTTTCAAGTGTACAATTCTACAATACTTCATCTCTATATTGTGTCAGGTGTTCAGGGATTTCTGATGTTAAAAAAAACATAACATATAAGACTAAATTTAGCAATCAGGGTAACTTAGCTCATGGTAATTGGCATATGCATAATTACAATTTGTATTCCAGCTACTTAAACTTAGATATCCTTGATCAGACTGAACATACTGCAAGTAGAAGACCTCTTTTTCCAAGAGATAAGATGGAGTCTTTGGAGAATGGCCTCATTGAACTGGTAAGTTAGTTTTCTCTGGACTTTGGTGATTTCCCCAGTTCTTCCACATTTCCTCAGTGCTCTGGCCATTTTCTGGTAAGTCATGGTCTTTCGGTTGCCTTTTCATTTTCCCCAAAGTTGGGCAAGTTTCTCTTCGTTTTTTGATACAAAATGAAAGATGCCTTTGTTTTTATCTACCCACTGAATACAAGATGCCATTTTGGGATTACAAAGAGATTCATGGAGGTATTGGAACAGTCTGAGCTTCCTCCTGCCTACACAAGGAGTGATGGGTCCACGTACCTTTTCCTCCCTTTTGCTGGAGAACAGGAGGTTGTGCCAACTGGTTTTCAGAAATGTTCTGCAGAGATTGATAATTTCCTTCAAAATAGAGGTCTGTCGCACTGTTTATCACTGTTCTCCAGTTACAGGCAGGCTCCTCCGGAGGCAGCACCGGGTAGCAGCTGGGATTTCCTCTGGTGTGGGAACAGTGGTTGATGAAAGTCAAGCAGTTTTTGTAATCTGGGGGTGTACTGAAGATCTCCAGTTCAATGTTGCCTCAGTACCTCAAAAGCATCTTCAAAAGCTTGACCCAGCTTATCTTGTTCAATACCAGCCATACTTCATTAATTGACAATTCTTGTTCACCCGGTCTAGCATAGGTATATGTTTTTATGTAACTTCTAAAACCCAAAAATGTTTACAATATCACTTCTGAATGGATGCACATTAAATTAAATCCATGCTTACATACATACGCACAAAGAATGTAAGTTGACTCTATCTTAATTAGCAAAATAAGTCACTACAAGAGTCACTAATAAATTATTTTCCAGACATCTATTTTTATAAACAAATGATATATATAACTATATAAGGTGGACTTGATAACAGATTTTTTTAAATACTAAGATTCAGATATTTGAAAAAAGAGCTACCACTAAGTTGTTAAATACAAAAGCAGAAATAAACTGAAATCATGACTATCAAACTGTATCTACATAGAAAAAACAGGTGCTTCTGTTTAAGTGCATTTAAGTGAATATTGTTGACCCTGCAACAACACTGTGGTTAGCCTAGGTGGCAACCCCTGTACAACTTGAGATCCATGTGTAACTTTTGACTCCCCCAAAACTTAATACAGTCTGCACTTTGTATCTGTGAATTTTTAATCTGTGGGTTCAAACAACTGAAGATAGAAAACAGTACAGTTGTCCTTGAAAAATTCAGGGATTTTCACCCCACAAAGGTGAAAATTAACATTAAGGCTTTTTTTGCATATAATATTTGACTCCCCCAAATCTTAACTACAGTCAGCCCTTTACATCCATGAATTTAACCAGCCACAAATCAGAAGCAGTACTTTCAATTATGATTGGGAATCCATGGTTGGGAAACCACGGTTAAGAATGCAAAATACAAATTTTGATCTACAATTTGTTGAATCTACAGATGCGAAACCAGCAGATACAAATGGTCACATGTATTAGTTGAAAAATAATTGGGTAATAGTTGACCTATTGAACAAAGTTCAAACAGGTGTTGCTCAAAGAATAGCTGTTGTAACCCACTCACCATACTCAGGGATAGAATAGTTTTATTTTTGAGGATAACTGAGTAGTAAAAGTTAGGGGATTATCAAATAATGGGAATGATTTGCTTACATGATTCTTAAGCCTTTTTTAAGGTAATTAAAATATATTAAAAGTGGTTTGAATGAGATTTTTAAAAAGATTTTATTTATTATTTTTAGAGAGAGGGGGAGGTAGAGAGGCAGAGAGGAAGAGAAACATCAATGTATGGTTGCCGGTCACCTGCCTCCAACTACAGACCTGGCTGGAAACCTCTTTTGCAACCTTGTTGAATGTGCCCTGGCTGAATGAAACCAGCGACTGTCAGGTTCGCAGGCCAGCACCTTATCCACTGTGCCACCAGCCAAGGCATTGAGTGATACTATTTTAACTGTGTACTTTCTCAGAGTGAATAAAATATTTAAATACTTATGTTCTTCAAACAAAATTCTCATGAGATTAGAATTATACTTTTTATACACATGTGCAACATCTATCTACATTCACAAGCATTTATATTTTTAAAACCTAAGGTTGACTTTATAAGTCCTCAGGGACTTCAAATAATTCCCCATTACCTTTTGTATATCACAAAAACATTCTAACTTGGCAACAGCAACATTTCAAACAGGCTCACCTGTGAGCTAAGTTACAGGGAACTTTCAGGTTCTCTATCATATTTAAGAATATTTTGTCTTTATTTTTATAGCATCTAAAACGCTCAATATATCTGCACTATCTGAAGAACTGTCCTCTAACCAAGAACAACCAAAGGATTTCATTATTTGAATTTGTTTCCAAAATCACATTGACACCACATTGAACTAGTTTAATTTGCAGATTAAATAAAAGACTAATGGTGACTCAATATAGAAAAATCTATTTATCCGAAGAAAACAAAACACTGATTCAAAGAGATATATGCAACCCCATGTTTATTGCAGAATTATTTATGATAGCTAAGCTATGGAAAGCATATATATACAAACACACACATATATATAATACATGATGGAGTATTTTATTCAGCTATTAAAATAAATAAAATCTTGCCAGTTGCAATAAGGTACATGGTCTTGAGGACATTATGCTAAATGAAATAGTGAAATAACATGATGACTATCATATGATCTCATTTGTACTTAGAATCTAAAACAAAGAAAAGAAAAAGGAACAAATAATATTTCTATGTGGTATACTAGTAAAGGTTTTATATAGTTTAAATTGGTATGTGACATGTTCAACTCAAAACAACATGCTCAGACAAGCCTAGCTTTAATTCATGTTTCAAACATTAAGTTTAAGCAAATATTATTCATCATATGAAACTTATGTTTATTAGCATTTAGTGTTTTTGAAGTGTACATCTGTGTGGATCTTAAAAATACATAAGAGCTATAAGCTTGAGAAATTTATCACTAGATTCATGCTTGCACATGTTTAATATCACAATATTTAAGTGGTTTTATGTTTCTATGATCCTAATAGTGCTGTTCTGATGGGTCATATTCTGAACAGACTAAGTAAATGTGTAGCTACCCATTCTGTAATATGTAGTCTACATGGAGATATACTCTAAGTATAGATAACATTCCAAAATTCAATCACTTTGTTTTTTGAAAAAGCAAAATATTTAATTAATAGTTTTCTGCTAATTCCATGTTGAAAGGATAACATCTTGAAAATACTGGGCAAATAAAATTTATTAGTAAAATTAATTTGACCATTTTTAGCTACTTTTTTAATGTGTCTTCCAGACAAGAAATTCTCCAGTCCTCCATGACTAAGGATCCTCGGTTTGGACACTAACTGTCCCCACCCTCACTTCAGAAACCAATAACAAATTTCAGGTTGTCACCTGAATTTCTGACCAACCAACTAGAAACTGGGGGTTCCCATGACCCCTCCTCTGGTTTAAAAATCTGCTACAGTAGCTCTCAGAGAACTCAGGAAAGCACTTTACTGTCTTTTACCAATCACTACAAAGGCCGTCTTACAGGAAATAGACAGACAGTGAGGTGAAGAGTACACAGGGCAAGGTGCAGGGAAGACACACAGATCCCACACCCAATCTGGGGGATCATCTTTCTGGTAGTTCTATGTGTTTGTCAGCCCAGAAACTCCCCAAGTCCCTTTAGTTACTGTTTTTTTTTATGGAGGCTTCATTACCTAGGCAAAACTGATTGCATCATTAACTGTTAGTTATTAGTTCAACCTCCAGACCCTTTCCCCACCCTGAAAGTCTAAGGTGGGGGATAAAAGTTCTAACCTACTGGTAACACTGCTTGGCTCCTCTGGCAAAGGGTCTCTCATACTTTCCAAAGTCCCTTTATTAACATAACATCAGGTGTAGTAGGAAAGGCTTTGTCATGAATAACAAAAGGTGATCATTTCACCTCTCTCTGGTGCTGTTTCAGAAACTGTGGATAAAAACCCGAATGTAACAAAAGATAGTCCTATTGCTCTTAGGAAATTAAAGAATAATTAAAATTAAGAATCACTTAGGGAATTACAAGGGTTTTAAGAACTCCAGCCAGGAGCTTGGAGAAAGAACAAACTAAATGCATTTCTTATTGTATGACAGTATCATCACAGCAGAGTAAATTCCAAGCAATCTGAGGATGAGTTTTGAGGAAAGGCTGCTGAATAGAAAGGTTTATTTTCTTCTAAAAGACGGAATATTTTATCTCAATTCTTTAGGATAAGGCTTCTTTTAAAAAAGGTAACATTCAAAAAGCATTTATCTTCTGAAATAAACAGAGTACTGAAGTTAATGTTTGTAATGTAGTATTTGCAATACCTCTTGTTTCATCAACATTCTAATTCATTTGTAACGAAGTATGAGATTTACTCTTCACACAAGATAAAAGAAAGGCAGAAGTTTGATTTGAAGAGATTATGAAAAGCAACTTCAGGCAGTGATCTCCTCACCTCTCAGGGTCATCATGAAGAAGCTTTTGAGGGTTGCCAGTCCTACCCGTGGGGGAACTGAAGCGTGAGTAGAGAAGCTCCCTCAGAGCAGGCTTGTTGCTCAGCCTTATAAAAATACTAACAAAAAAAGGACACTAGCGAGAAACTACCACCCTTTATCCCTCTTCCAAGTTCTTCCTCACTTGCTTTCTTCTCTCTTATATTTTGCTTCTTACTCATCACTCTCCACTCCAGTCTTTTCTTTCCTCCTATCACTTTTCTACCTGTTTTCTTTTTCTCCTCTTCCTCTGTTATTCGTAATTCTCCTTTTCCTTTTTCTGTTTCTGTTTTTGTTTTTGTTTTTCCTCTTGGTCTCTGCTTCTTCCTACACAAAATGTCCTCCTTTTTCCTTTTTCCTTTCGTTAATCTTTTTCTTTTTTTCATTTCTTTATTCGCCATTCTAGGATGATGCTGGCCACACCACCCACGAAACAGTGGTGTTCTTGTCAGAGTAGCTTTGCTGTGAGAAATTGTTAGAGAGTGGGAAAAAGCCAAAATCCCCCACTTTGCAGTTTGGGGTGGGGTGGGACACTGAAGTAAGCCATTTTTCCTGAGAGAGGTGCTTTGCATTATGGCTGGTAGCTAGTGTCTTGTTTATGCAAATGACTGGATAAACCTCATCCCCCAAGAAGATGGGAGGGGTTTTTGACTAGAGAATGGTGATGAAAGAATTTATAGGGCTACTTGAGATTTCACAGGTGGCCACGATTGGTTACCTGACCATTGCATCACAGGTCATCAACCACTTAAAATAGGGTGGCAGACTGTGCCCTCCTCCCCCAGGACTGATGTGCAGACAGACACGTAGCCTGAGACCTCACTTGGTTTGGGCGGGCTGGGGGCAAAAGCGGGGAAAGGGACATATGCAGCTTGGGTAGAGAGAGGGAATTAATTACCTGTGGTGTAAGAGTTGGGGAATGTGCGCAAGATCCTCCCCTCAATGGGTATAGCAGCTGCCAGGGACTTTGAATTTATAACTGGAATGCTAAACTATGAACTATTGTTTCTGAAAGATGGTATCTTTTGCTTGTCTGTTTGAAAGCTAACCTAATTGGGCAGGACCTTATATTTTGGGTGTTTTTAAAGGGAGTGGGATTTTACAGCATAATTGTACCTTTACTATGAATTTGTAGACCCTTCAAATAAACAAAATACCTTTCCTTTTCACTAATCACTCTTGGTTAAGAGTGATTTCTGGCAACAGGAAAAATAGGCCTATTAAAACTAAGGACCCTCCCCCACAAAGGGTCCTATTACAAGATCACCAGGGACCATGTGGAAGCAGGCAACAGGTTCTTTAGGACTTGAGAACGAAGGGATGCTCCTGGACCAGCTTGAGGGCCCATGGAGCAGGGGAATGGAGACTCTGGCTTTCGTGGGCCTGTAGGAGTCCCACTGAGGACTGCTGTTGGTGTGTTTTTAAGCTTGCAAGCCACAGCTGGTATGGCATCAGATGTCTGATTAGGGCATTGTTTATCTCAAGCAGATTCCCATGCATTCAGTAGTTCTGACCAGGTTCATTAGCACATTCCACCCTGGCTGCCTCTATTCTCTGACAGTTCTGCTTTTTCAGCTTCCTGTGTTCCAGCAAGTAATATGCCCCTTACATGTTCTCATATTCACTTTTTTTAAAAACGGCATTTTCAATAACAGCTGATAGGCCTTTATTCATTAATCAGTTTACTCTGAGATACTAGTTATCCTAGTTAAAAGGTGGAAAAACACTAAACTGTTATGACCTAGTGTATTATATGATTTATTACTGAGCCCAGCTTTAGCAAAATGTAATGCCAGTGTCAGTGTAAGAACATTAATAGTAATATCTGCATTTTACTGAGAATTCAAGGACATTTGGGAGTTATGGCTCCTCTACAGTGCTTATCTGTAACTCTAATATTAGTTTTACTTTGACATCTCAATTTCTGATAATAAGGTTGCATACTAGAAAAACACTCTTTATCATTAATATTCTTTCCTGTACTGTAACCTATATTGCAAAATGGGTAGCTACACATTTACTTAGTCTATTCAGAATATGACCCATCAGAACAGTGCTATTATGATCATAGAAACATAAAATCACTTAAGATGTACAATGCTATGAAATAAAACATCCCTCAAAAATCTTGTGGAAAATTGCCTTGCTGGTATGGCTCCACTTTTTGGAGCACTGTCCTGTAGCTGAAGACTTGCAGGTTCAATTCCTGGTGAGGGTGTGTACAATCCTCTGTCCAGGTGCATTTGGGAGGCAACCAATTGAAGCTTCTCTCCTCCATCGATGATTCTCTCTCGCCCTTCCTCTCTTTCTAAAAGCAATGAGATAATAACAATGTCCTCAGATGAGGATAAAAAAATTGTAGAAAATTAAAAATTTATTTTGTATTCCATTAGTAAAACAAAAAAATTGATCAATGTATACTTGAGAAAATGCCCCCCATGCTGTACTTAAAGTAAAATTCATTTTTACTCAATTTTGGGTTTTAAATTTGGATGATATAAAATTGGTATGTTTTGTTTTATTCTTGTATGCTCATGTAGTCATTTGTATTTTTACAACTTTGTTATTTAAACTAATAGAGATAGATGTCCCCAAACTTTCATTATAAAAACAGGGCACTGAAACAAGAGCAAGACAAAAAAGAAGTTGGTAAAGTATTTTACTTATTTCAGGGTCATTTCAGTTTAAGCTTTGGGCAGAGATTCAGGCCAGTTCTTATTTTATCCAAACCAGTGCATCCCTAATTGTGATGTTCGCAACCAGCTGTGTTGATTCGCTTGTGTCTAATACATGCTTTTATTGTGCTTCAGCAGAAAAGAACTTCCTCTTATTTTGTGCTCAGACAAGGGTATTTTCCACCAAAAACAACTCAATCTGATTTTTTCCACATTCCAATAATACTTGTGAATGATTGCACACACACAAAAATTCATCTTTTAAGTTAGCCTATAACTAATTTAAAATAAACAGTTTACCTTTCTTGAATATGAAAATAGAAGTATTTAATCCAAGATTTATAATATAATCATGTATAAATAGTTAACAGACTTGACATTGTCATTGGTTAATGGAATATACTGAAAAATGTCCCAAACCACATTAGATGTTGATTTGAAGTTGTCTGTCCTGTTTTTTGTTTGTTTGTTTGTTTGTTTGTTTTATGTTAGCATGTTTAGCAATAAAGTATTAAAATAAGATTTTATTCATTATTTTTAGAGAGAAGGGCAGGGAGGGAGGAAGAAAGGGAGAGAAACATCAATGTATGGTTGCCTTTCACCTTCTTCCAGGTAAGGACCTGGCTAGAGACCTGGCTTGCAACTTGTTTATGTGCCCTGACTGGGAATTGAACCAGCAATACATGCATTTACAGGCCAGTGCTCAATCCACTGAGTCACGTCAGTCAGGGCCTGTCTTGTTGTTTTTAATTATGTACATTAAAGAAGAGTTCATGTAAATGTGGGTATTAACAAAGCCCCTACATATCATATTTATTCACATTTATAAATATACACACAATTTAGCATTAGCTTAGTAGTAGTCAACTTGTTTCCACATTATCATGAAGGGAAGTCACTTTCAAATTCAGTTAAAAAATAAATATAGCTGGTTCTGAATCTTTTAAAATCAAGGCAAAGTATAGTGAGTCTAATAACCAACAATACCCAAAATATTTTAAGTCAACATGTTATTTTAAGTTAACAATTTTGAATATATGTATGGCCATGGACATATTATGGGCATTATATAATATTACGTGCAATCTTTGGGCTGACCAAACTCTAATTAAATATAATAAAATTATATTGTATTTTTTAGGTAAAAGTAAATAACTTTATACATAGACGATTTTTATGTTTTGATCTATATGATCTGAAAAAGTTATTAAATTAGAATGTATCATTAGTAGTAACTCAGATTCTTCTACATTGTATTTATAACAAAAATTATTTTAATTACCTCAATGTGTAGGACTGCAGTGAACAAAATACTTAAATGTTCCTCTAAAATTGTTCTGTTTGAATGCATTTCAAAAACATCAAAGAACCTACATTTAATTTCCATTTTATTTTTATAATGAATGCATGTCTGATTGATAAGCAAATGATACATATTGTAATAATACTTGGTGTAGCATTTTGGCATTAAAATAACATTGTTTTTATATGATATGGTTAGAACTCAAAAGGGAGATAACAAATAATACAGTGTAAAATCATGCATCATGTTACTGAATAGTTCCAACTCATGCTCCAATAAAGTTACTAATTTCAGATTACAAACTTATTAAATAAATCATTGTTGAGAGAGTATTTTTATCAGTACCTATACATAATTCCAATTCCCTTTCTCTATTTTTGTTTGTGTCTGTCCTAGAATTTGTGGTCAGTAAAGGGCAATTCCAGTAGGTGGAGTAATAGTAAAGCAAATACGTATGTGATTCTCTAACTTTGTGCTTCTGTTGTCAGTTTAGCCAGAAATTAGCATAATTTTTGGTTAATAATAGGTTAATATAGGATAAGGTTAATATAGGATAGAAGTAAAGGGCATAAGCATAGATAAATGTGTTATTTTATGCATTGCTATAGAACAAAAACATACTCTTTAATCTTTAATTTTCTGTATATTTTTTCTTTTCACTTTCAATAGATTCCTGAGAACTTGCACTCAATACAAAAGTCTGAGAGCCTAGCATATTATCAGTGGCATCAAACAGTTCTCCTGAGTAATGTAGTGGCAGAAATCAGGAGGACAGACAGGCAAACTCAACATTGGTATACAGGTCTTTTTAGGTTTCAGAGAATTTTCTAAAATGTCATGGCCTTACTACCTCACTCTTGTTTAGCCTGTTCAGGCAGAACCTCCACTGTCATGAGCAGAAGCATGACAGAGAGATCTTTGCCAAGGCAGTGTGTGTGTGTGGTGGGGGTGTTGGTGGAAGAGAGTGATGGGTACTCTCCAAGCATATAACACTGTTTTTCCTGGGGATCATATTCAACTCTCATCAGCAAAAGTTTAGCGACCAAGTATATATGTTTATATGCCAAATATGTATATGTAAAGAGAGATAAATAACCTACATTTATTCTACTGCTATTCATATCTAGTAGTCCCCCTTAACCGGGGATATTTTTTCTAAGACCCTCTGTGGATGCCTGAACTGCCAATAGCACTATACCCATTATAGATGATTTTTTTCCTATACATACATATCTATGAAAAAATTTTCAGTTGTAAATTATGCACAGGAAGAGAGGAACAACAACTAATAATAAAATAGAACATATATAATAATATACTGGAATAAAAATTATGTGAACAACTTTGGGGCCATGGTTGAGTAAAATAAGGGTTCTTTGAACACAAGTACTGAGATACCAGGACAGTCACACTGGTAACCCAGAATGGTATTAAGTGAATAATGGGTGGAGAGTGCATACAGCTTGGATGAACTGGACCAAGGGATGATTCACATCCCAGGTAGGACAGACTGTAATGGCGTGAGATTTCATAACTCAATTCAGAATGGCATACAATTTAAATTTTTAAATTTATGAGTTGTTTATTTGATATTTTTGTACATGAGTTGACCATGAATAATTAAACTTGTGGAAAGTGAAAGCATAAGGGAGGACTACTGACTCTCTTCTAGCAACATCTCTGCCGTGTATATTTTCTTTAATTTCTTTAATTTATAATTTAAGCTAAAAACATAAATGTTTATTCTTTATTTCCATCTTTTATGATTCAGAATAGAAGTTTCCCTTGTCTTCAAACTCTGGGCATAAAATCTTGGGAAGAGCTCCTCTTGAACAAGTAAAAATGTGCCCAGTGTTCAAAAGAAGGTGCTGGGATTTCTCCTGGAATAAATAACACTGCATAGATGTTCCTTCTCTGTGTTTTCTACATCCTGTGGACCAATTCAGAGATTACTTCAGGATTCCAGATATTATAGTTTAGAATCGGAGTGATATAAGGCTAGCCAGTCCCTCCCAACCCCCACACCTTCGGTCTGTTATGTAGCTGATACCTTGAAATCTGGACAACATGTACTGCAGCACATACAGAAACAGATATTTTCTTTAATCTTTTTCTTACTTCAAAGTACTACATATAATCAATTAAAAACAGTTGAAATAATATAATTTCCTTAGTCTAAAACTTGTTTGTGTCTTATCTCACCTTCCTTATCAACAGGATAAATATAGACACATTTTTATCAAATATGCATGAATGAGAAATATTAATATCAACCATGAATTCCATATTCTAATACATTATTATAGCTTATCAATTATTTTCTTTAAGATAGTTTATCACCATAATTGTGTATCAAACTTTTTAAAATGACTATGACTACTAAAGTTACTCAGAATAAGATGCAAATATTTAAATTTCTCTTCTCACTTATTTTCTTTTTATCATTAATTTAGGAAAAGAAATATAGGATGTGACTTACAAACTTCCATATTCTATCTGAATTGATCTTGGTGAAAATCATTAAATGAGCATAAAATACCAAAAACATTCCTTAGTAAGTTCTATACTCTTTGATCTCTGAGAATTAAATTTTTATTTATTGATTTTTAGAGAGAGAGGTGTGGAGAGAGACAGAGAGACAGAGAAAGAGAGGGGTAGAGAAACTTCTGTATTTTTCCCACTTGTTTATTTATTCATTGGTTGCTTCTTTTATATGCCTACCAGTGATCAAACCCACAACCTTGGCATATGGGTTTGATGCTCTAACCAATCCAGATAGGACATAATGGCACTTTTCATTAGCATAATTGAGTAACACAAATGTTAATAACAAAAGAATCTTAAGATCTAAACAAAAGTGAATCTTTAATCAAGACTAATCTTGATTCATTTTATAGATGTTAAACAGAGAGAAAAATTAGTTCTGTACTGTAAATATTTTCTACTTCATAATCAACTCAATATTTTGATAATTTCTTTTACCTATATAATTCCATATCTCTCCCAAGTAGATGACAATAGCAGAACTACAGAATCCCTGAGAATATGTTGACATATTTCTCTCATTTTGAAGGGAAAGGAAACTGAGTCACTACCAGGATGATTAAAATATCTTATCAGGGAATAACCAATCAATTAAGTGAAACACATTTTATCAGTTCCTTTCTCTGACATCACATTTTCAAATGAAGATATATTTGTGTTAAACTACTCCTCCTTGCTACATTCCATATCTTTTATTTCTTTTTTGTTGATGGTAAGAAGAAACTGTCATTCATTGTCTAGTTCATTTTCTTGGCTTTGCAGAATTAAAGCCCTGAAAAGTTTAATATCTGGTTATTTGCTTAATATTTAACCCCAGCAACCCTAAAAAGTCAAAAGTAGTCTTGAAAAGCCAAATTGCTTTGTAGACATAGCTTTTCCATATGGTAGAAGCTTTCAAGATAGTGATAGGGAACAAAGCAAGAATAGTCAATTCAATTTCAGATACAAATCGAAAGAGACTTTTTCTTTTGTTTTTAGTAATAACTTTCCTATCTACCTGGCTGTCTTTTGCACCTTATTTTTCAAACTGTTTCTAAATCAAAAGGGAAAGAAAGAAGTATTATATATTGGCACCTATAATCCTCAAGACATGTCTAAAACTTTCTGACAATCTTCCATTGGATATAATTATGATAATATGATACTGACTTTGAAATACCTTACAATTTACTTAAAAAGATATTATATCAGAACAATTTTACATATTATCATAGTATTTTTAAAAATTTTATTGTTGTTGTATTACATCCATCCCCTTTTTGCTCCCCTCTGTCCCCCTCCCCACCCACCCATTTCCCCCAAAGTCAATCCCACCTGTTTTCCATGTCTATGGTTCCTTTATACTAGGTTCTTGTTATCATAGTATTTAATATAATTAATACTATTATCTAACATGTATCTATAGCCAGGAGATGGTTGTAAAATAACAATAAAATTTGCTAAGAAGCCCTTGCTCGTGTGGCTCAGTTGGTTGGGCATTGTCTTAATAATCCAAGGGTCACCAATTCAATTCCTGGTCTGGGCACATTCCTGAGTTGCAGGTTTAGTCCCCAGCTGGGGTGCATGCAAGAAGCAACTGGCAGATATTACTCTCTCAAATAGATGTTTCCATCTTACATTGATGTTTCTCTCCCTCTTTTTTTATTTTTCCCTCCCTTCCCCTCTCTCTAGAATCAACAAAAGCAAAAAAAAGTAAAAATCTGCTGAGGATATGACAACTTATTCTTTGATGAAGAGCTGTGATCAGTATGGCTCGATTGGTTGGATATGATACCACAGTGTAAAGGATGCTGGTTCAGTTCCCAAATGCGGCACATGGGTTTTAGGTTCAGTCTCCCATCAGGGCATGTGCACAACAGATCCATGTATCTCTTCCTCTCTGTCTCCCTCCCTTCTCATATCTCTAAAAAATAAATAAATAAAATCTTAATATGAAGGGTAAGGTCTCTGTAGTGTTAATATGACATCATAACTGTTGAATCTTTCCTAAGAAGTTTTATTTACTAGGTTGTAAAATAAACCTTATTGAAATATATCTAAGTAGAGGGTATGCAATAGAGAAGTTGATTTTACTAGTATGTATTGTTGGAGCTTCTTATCCATGAAGCTTCAATTTGCTAAAATGCCTCAATGAGGGTATAGATAATATAATATTATATAAAATTGTATCAAGTGGTGATAAGTTGAGATGATACCTTCAGTACAATTGGAAGTACATTTTATATCTAGTTCAAACTTCTCTTCAAACTTTACAGCTTTTCCCTTCGAATTGATATGACACACATATTTTGTATACCCTTGTTTAAAGAAATATATTCAATTTCTATTCATTTTATAATCTCCATTTAAAGACAAAATCAGTAGTCTTGAAGTTGAGGCAAAAATTAAATTAAGAAAAATAATATGGTCAAATGGCCATCATCATTTATGAAGGAACAAAACCCAGGAGAACTGTTTTAATAATAAGGCAAAAGAAAAAGAAAGCAAGCAGAAAGAAAAACTATAAGTCTACATATACATTTTTGTTCAAGGACAGACTTTTTCATAAAAATATAAAAGATTAATGGATTTATGGATAGCAATGAATTTTTAGAGACTCACCTCCTAAACTCTCTGACATAAAGATACACTTGTGCAACTTGAAAGTCATAACATGATTTAAAGTAGAATGCTATATACGGCACACTGTGATTTGAAAATCATGTTTCCAGTATGAATGTAGAAAGAATGTTCCAGAGAAGGAAAAATACATTATGCCGTAAGTTCCATCTTATCTAGATGGCAAGAGAGGCCACATGAGTCATGAAGGACAATTCTAAACTATTGCAACTGAGCAAAATTCATTATAAATCATCTCAATATAACATCTCAATATAAATAGATTCAATTTGAAAGAATCATGGAATCATGACCTCATTTTGATAGTGATATATAATGTAATAGTAGACCTGGTTTTACCACTAACTAGTTGTGCAATCTTGGATCGACTCTTCCCCTTTCTGAGTATTATTCTCTCCACATATAAAATATGAGGATTAGAATAGATGATCTCTAAAGTTTCCTTGCACAGTAAACATTCTGTGATTATGTCTCTAAACACACAAGGAGAATGTAACAAGAATGCTACTTTTCTTAGCCCTTTTCAGCAGTCAGTACTCTTGAATGAAGTTATGTTGCATTTTAAATGATGAATAAAAATATTTCAGTTAAACTAGATGCATGAATTCCTCACCTGCTCAGAGAAGAGAAAAGTCACTCATCATTGATTTACTTATTTCAAAGGCAATGTTTTTGGATGTTTGGGTGCCTTCAAATTCAGCTCTTTATGAATGACTAGTTATGAAACCCACATCACATGGTAAATATATGGATATATAATGAGTCTTTAACATTCTAGATATATTTTGGGATTACAATTCAACAACTGATAGTCTCACATCATTAAATGATTTATGTTATAAAATTAAGTTGCATATTCATGAAGCAGTCTTACCACAGGGTTTCCCAACCATAGCATTATTCACATTGTGGGCTGGGTAATCCTTTGGTGTGGGGACTATTCTGCACATTGCAGAATATTCAGAAACACTCTTTGGCTTTTAGATGTTAGCATAAACCTCTATGAACAAGTTACAACAACCAAAAGTGCCTCCTGAGAGACAAATGTCTTCTAGGGGGACCAAATGGCCCCTCACTGAGAACCACTGGTTTGTGTCAATGTGATCTACATATGTATGCTATCAATGTATGTATGCTATCAGGAAAGCTCTAATAGCTTTAATTTTAAACATGTGTTATTACGTTTAGTGTGGAGTACTAGAAGTATACTCTTTTATGTGTATATACACATTTTGTGAATATATATGTATATATATATACTATTTTACCCTCATGTTTTTTTCTAAGCCTTAAAATAAAATTGTAGTGAACCTACATAAAAACATACATAAGTTTCACAACTGCCAAGGTAGGAAAACAATCTAAATTTCCTCTAATGTATGAATGAAGAAATAAAACTGGCATACACATAAAATAGAATATTACTCAGTTATGAAAAGAAGGAAATATTGTCATTTTGACATCATAGAGGGCATTATGCTACATGAAATAAGCCAGAGAGAGAAAGAAATACAATATAGTATCTAGTATGGGGTCACTTATATTTGTATTTAAAAAAAAACAAACAAACAAATAATGGTTGCCAGGGAATGGGGGTGGGGAAGGCAGGTATACATGAAATGGTGCAATTTTTGAGTTATAAGAAGAGTAAGTTCTGAGCATCTAGTAACAACATGGTAACTATAGTTAATAATATGGTATTGTATAGTTGAAGGTTGCTGAGCGTAGATTTTAAGCATTTTCACCACGCACACACACACACACACACACACACGAGTTAGCTATGTAAGCTGGTGGGTTATAGTACTTATCTTGATCTTGCTAATTGTTCCACAATGTACTTTATGTACATCAAATCATCACATTGTGCACTTCAAATATACACAATTATATTTCTTAATTATCCCTCAAAAAATTTGGTGGTAAAAACACAAATAAGGATTCTGCTTGGAAAACTGAGTTTTGCAAATGTGCTTAGCATAGTCTCATTTTCAGACAAAGGCCTATAAGTTCCTCTTTGCTATATGGATGAGGAGCAGCAGACTGAATCCTGTGTCCTTTTCTATGATCTCTGTTCAAAGAGTTTTATTATGCTAGCAAAAAGAAAATTATTCTTTTTAGTGCTGTTTTTGAGCCAACATATTTGTTGGTTGTTAATTAAAATCTTTACCAAAAATGTTGTTTTAGTTTTCCTTTGTATGTGTGTGTGTGTGTGTGTGTGTGCGTGTGTATGTGTTTGTGTATCTGTGGTACTGCATTATTTATTTATACATATTGGGGTATAATATATTTACTATTTTAAAATTACGTTTGATTGAAGACAACATGTGAAGACAACATGTACCGATGCTCTGGGGCATCCTATTGAGGCAGAATTGCAACTGGCGTTTGACCCAAAGAGATTCACGCAAATCTATAGAGAAATCGTTACTCACTTAGAGCATGACCAATGGCGACTTCAAGATTACTTTTCAAGTACTAAGTAAACTGGGTGACTCTAAAGGTTTTGGACCCTATCTAAAAGTAAAGTAGTGCAATTTTTATTTTAAGTTCGCATTCTGTGGTTAGAGCGGGAGAATCTTTAAATATGAAGCAATTATCTATTTTTTAAAAATCAGGAAAGTTAAGTTGCAATGTATTTAGATGCTCATTATTGAAACATGGTTTATTTCAGAAAATAATGGCCATGGACATTTTCTTTCTAAGGATAAAAAATGAAACCAACATTACTCACATTGCACTCAGTTACATTAGTATGAAAGAGAGACTCAATTAAATAGGTCTATTTTCTTTAACAGTGATGATTCCTTTTCTGTCATTATTTGCTTACTCTTAAGTTACAAAAATGTCTTTCAAATAATACATTTTGCAATAAAATCCTACTCCAAAACTTAATTTCTGTATTCATTCTTATAAATCATCAAAATAGAAAAAAATTAAAGAACCACCCTGGCTGGTGTAGCTCAGTGAATTGGTGCCAGCCTGTGAACCCAAATGTCTCTGGTTTGATTCCCCAGTCAGGGCACATAACCAGGTTGCAAGCCAGATCTCCAGCCAGGTCCCCAGCTGGAGGTAGGTAAAAGGCAACTGTACATTGATGCTTCTCTCCCTTTCTTTTTTCCTCCCTGCCCTTCTCTCTGAAAATAATGAATAAAATCTTTGAAAAAATTAAAGAACATAATTACCATAACCTAAATAAAGGCTATAGAAAGTGAACTGAAATGGTACTCTACAGATTTGTGTTCTTTCCACTGTTCAATCACATAGTTGAAGTCAGAATTGGCAAGTTATCTCAGGCACCATTTACATTAAAAATTTTCCAAATGTATTTTACAACTGATTTTTAATTTGCCATTCAGATACACATTTTTAGTTATCCTAAAAATAAGCCAAAATAAATTGTTTCTTACCATATATTTTTTAACAACTGATAGTCAATTTATTAAAAAGGTTGATTTAAGCATCTGCAATGGTTACTTCCACCTCAACTCCCAGCTCAATACTGATGGAAGGTGATTGCTTCACAGTCTCAGAAGGGCTGTGCAGGTCAATGAGCCACCTTCATTTATAAATTTTAACAAGGCAACCATACATTTTGAAGTTTACTTCTTTATCCAGATAATTTAAGGTATACAAACAAAGGCTTAATTAAATATAGGCAATGTAATTAGGTATATAGATGAATAACATAGTGAATGAATGTTTAAGTGTTGAAGTCATCTAGTATATGGAGAATATTTCACATTTTCTCTATTAATATTTTTTAAAGGGTAACAATATTACAAAGGACTGCTGGTTCTAAAGTTGACAGGCCATGTTTATATTTTCTCATCTACTTTCTAGCCCTTGATAATTAGTAATTTACTAAAATTCTCTGTGCCTCAGAGAATTTTATTTTTTTTCATAAATTTTATTTATGTTTCTATTTTTCTCTGCCTTTACTTGTACCCATAGAATGAATTCTGTGTCATTTAAATTAAATTTAGTACACATACAGATCTGGCTGGTATGGCTCAGTGGATCAAATGCCAGCCTGGGAACCAAAAGATCCCCAGTCAGGGCACATGCCTGGGTCTCAGGCCAGGTCCTCAGTTGGGGGCTCATGAGAAGCAACCACACATTGATGTTTCTTTCTCTTCCTCTCTTTCTTCCTCCTTTCCCTTCTTTCTAAAAATTAAATAAATAAAATCTTTAAAAAACAATTAGTACATGTACAGCATTTTGATAGGTAAGCATAGTAAAGTTTCAATAAGCATTAGCTTTCATTACTATGTAGTCCCCACTCCATGCCAATTGTAAAACTATTCATTTATCTTTGCACATGGATAGCGAAATGATATAGTATTTTATATAAGGAAGAATCATGAATTATTGCGAATTTTATTTAAAACAGATATTCCTTTGTATATTTTAATACAACTCATTTTAATATTTTCCTCTTCAAAGAATAAATTATTCATTTTTAAGATTTTATTTATTTATTTTTAAAAAGAGGGAAATTGGGGAGAAAGAAAGGTGATAAACATTGATGTGCAAGAGAAACATTGATCAGTTGCCTATCTCATGCCCCAGGGACCTGGCGCACAACCCAGGCATGTGCCCTGAGAATGGAATAGGAAACCTTTCAGTTTGTGGGACAAAGCACAACCCGCTCAGCCACACCAGCAAGGGCAAGAGCAAAATATCCTAAAAATAAAAATAATAATTCTATTTTAAAAATTTAGTTCTTTATAAAACATGAAAAAAAATCATATTAAGACTATTTCCATATACATAGAGTTATGATCCCGCTACCCTCTTCTAACTAATATATATAAATCATTGTTAGCAGCTCTTGGATTGTTCCTGATTTCTTGGCATATCACATGTATTTTTTTAAATTTCAGGCTCATAATGACCTTGTGATTTGTGTACTACTAACATATTTTATATGAAATGACAGATATCATAGGTTCTAGAAGATCAATTGCATGCGACTCCTAACATATTATCATCTGACTGTAATGCTACCCCTGAGTTTCTAGAAACCCTCTCACTTGATTGTAAGTATTTACCTAAAGTCTTAGTTTTTGGAAAGAAGCCAGAATAAATAAATCTTATGTAAAAATATGTATCACCCCAACTTCTGCCACATATAAGGAAGGACTAAAAAAACCCCAAAATTATCTTCTGGAGGGCAGGCCCCTGGCAGTATAGGCTTCCCTTGCTAGGTGAGTGTTCTAGAAGCTCAGCTGTACCAGTGCACCAGCTGGTGTTGTTATGAGAGGCTGCATTTGGCTTCAGTGAATTTTTTTAAGACCCTTTCAATGTGTTTGCCCATCTCATGATAGATGATTTATGAGCACACCTACCCAACACTATAAGCAGTCAAATTGTCAACTCAAAATGGCATGCCCCCCTTGTCTCACGCGCCCTTTTCACAAGATCTCATGCTGAGCAATTTTTTTGTTTGTTTCCCCAGATGAACAAAGTCCTCACAGGGAAATACTTTGCTGATGTAAAAGAGATAAAACAAAAAAATGTCAAAAACACACCAAAATTGACAAGTTCAAAAACTGTTTTGAGTAGTGGAAAAAACATCTCGGTGGTGTATTGCATCAAATGGAGCATACTTTGAAAGTGACTAAAGTTTAAACATGTGAGAATAAATACACAATTTTTTATAAATAAATTCCATTTTGGGGGGGTCTCCCCTTATAGAAAAAAATGAAATTATCCTAAGGTGATTGACTGATTGATGGTTTTCACCTGTTTTTAGGTTACTACTCTGATTTCTCAATATTCTTGTCAAAAGATGATATGATAGGAATGAACTCTTTGCAAGTAGTTGAGACATGTGCCAAAAGCTGTGTTAGGGATAATATCACAACCACATTTTGTGAAAAAGAAAACTTAGGGATAAGGCAAGAGGTAAGAGAAACCAAATTTTAAAAAGTAAGGAAATTTACCAAAAGGTATTTTGAGTTGTTATTTGAATCTGATTTGAACTATAAACCTATACTATGTGGAAGTAATAATTTGTTCTTTTCACTACATTAATTTTTTTTACCATTGAATATGTTTTGCCTAGTTCAATTTTACTTAATTTAGTTTTATATGCCTTATATAGTAAACTTCAATAGGAAATATATATTTTAAAATTAGTTTATTGTTGTTTGGGTAATATTTTTAAATGACTCATTTTTTTTCTATTTGATTTGGGTTCAAAGAGGAATTTTATTTTTTATTTTATTTTTTTTTAATTTTATTGTTGTTGTATTACATCCATCCCCTTTTTGCTCCCCTCTGTCCCCCCACCCACCCACCCATTCCCCCCAAAGTCAATCCCACCTGTTGTCCATGTCCATGGTTCCTTTATACTAGGTTCTTGTCTAAGCTGCTCCCCATCTTTGCCTCGACCTCTCCCTCCCCCCTACCCCGTTCCCCTGAC
>PVIW01010446.1:0-44121 GCA_004026585.1 Noctilio leporinus
ACTTTTGCAAAGGATATGTTGAGGCTTAATAGTTCATATTGCTCTCGGTATAATTCAGGTGCTTGAGATTGGCAGCAATCCCTTTCCTGATGCTGCCTCTTTTTCTTGGTCAGGACTTTACAGTCTATAGTCTATATTCTAGCCGGTCTTGGCGCGTGGCAGGGCCTCTGATTGTCACAGTAGGGCTGATTCTGAGTGTTCGCCCCCTGGTAGGCTGGGCCTTCCACAGCCTGGCTGGGTTTTAGGGCTGCAGATGTTCTGGAGCCTGGCGGAGTTTCCTGCTCAGGACAGCCCCCAGCACTTCTGCAGGGCAGCCTGCAACTTTGCCGGTCCCTGTGACGACTGGCCCCACCCCCCCAGTTCTGGGAGGAGGCCGGGCCTGTCAGTCAACACTGTCCGGGGTCCGCCTACACTGTCCCGCCCTTCCGGGGCGAGCACCACGCCTCCAAGCCAATCAGCTCTCCGCAGAGTCCTTTATGCGGCCTCTGTGATGAGCCCCTCCCAGGCGTAGGTGGTGCGGCTTTTGTCTCCGGCAATGGCGGGTCTCCCGCCACAAGTTCCCGGCTTGCCTGCTCTCCGGCTCGCCTTTTGGATTTTCCCGTGGAGCCTGGGGGCCTGTGTGGTTGCGCTGGGCTGGGCCTCCCCCCTCGCAGGGGCTTCTAGCTGCTGTTTCCCCAGTGGCCCAGCAGCTCCGTTTTTCGGCCCTCTGGCCGCCCCGTCCGGTGCACTTCCTGCTCCCCCGCTCCTGCTTCCTGCAGGACTCTTCTCCTCCGCCTCTAGCCCCACGCGCCGCAAAACCTCCTCTCCCTGTTGCCGGGGTGAGTCTCTCACACAGTCCCTCCCCTGCAAGAGTTCAATTCCGCATTCCCTACTGTGTTTGCCCTCGCTGCCCGCACTTCACTGCTGAGACTTCCAGTCGCCAGGGAGCCTGGAACTGGCCCCAGTCAAACGCGCCCCTCTGGGCAGAGCCGCCCCTGCCCAGAGCCGACCTCGGCCCGCCGGCCTGTCGGTCGGTCCGGAACGCCTCACCTACTGTCCTGCTGGCCTCCTCTGCCTCTGGGCTGTGCTCCCCTGTGTCCAGATGCTGCCCGCTCCAATTCCTAGGGTCCTGAAGATGTCTCACGCTCCTTATCCTGTCCTCTAGCTGCTTTGGTACTCGAGAACACCATTAGCACTGCTCTCTACTCTGTCGCCATCTTCCCCCCAATTTTGTTTATTTTTTCAAAGAACCAGCTCCTGGTCCTTTTGATTCTTCGAATTGTAGTTTGAATCTCTGAGGTATTTAGTTCTGCTCTGATCTTGATGATTTCCTTCCTTCTACTTGCTCTGGGCTTTGTTTGTTGTTGTTCCTCTAGCTCTTGCCGCTTTATTGTTAGGTTGTTTTTATAAACTTCTTGTGACCTTTTTAGGAAGGCTTGTATTGCTATAAATTTCACTTTGAGCACTGACTTTGCTGTGTCCCATAGGTTTTGGGCTGTTGTGTGTTCACTGTTATTTGTTTCTAAAAATTTTTTGATTTCATTTTGATCTCATTGTTAACCCATTAATTACTTAAAAGAATGTTATTTAGTTTCCATGAGTTAGAGTATTTTTGGTTTTTTCCCTTGGGGTTTGTTTCTAGTTTCAAGCGATTGTGATTGAGAAGATGCTTTGTATGATTTCAATTTTCCTGTATTTGTGGAGGCTTGTGACTTACCATGTGGTCTATCTTAGAGAATGATCCATGTGCATTTGAAAATAACGTGTATTTTGCTTCTTTGAGGTAAAAGACTCTGTATGCATTAGTTAGGTCCATTTCCTCTAGAGTGTTGTTCAATGCCACAACATCTTTGGTGAATTTTTGTTTGGAAGACCTGTCCATTGTTGATAGTAGGGTATTAAAATCCCCTACTATTAGTGTGTTGGTGTCTATATCTTTCTTAAAGTCTTCCAAGATTTTCCTTATATATTTCAGAGCTCTTACATTGGGTGCGTATATGTTTACCAGAGTTATTTCTCCTTGAATGATTGTTCCCCTAAGTATTTTGAAATGTCCTTCTTTATCTATTTTTATTGCCTTCATTGTAAAATCTATTTTATCTGAAATAAGTATTGCTACCCCATCCTTTTTTATGTCCATTTCCTTGATATGTATTTTTCAATCCCTTCACTCTCAATCTGTTTCAATCTTTTGTTCTGAGGTGGGTCTCTTGAAGACAGCATATATGTGGGTCATGTTTTCTTATCCATTCGGCTACCCTATATCTTTTGATTGGTGCATTTAATCCATTTACATTTAATGTTATTATTGATTGATACTTATTCATTGCCATTTTCTTACTTTATATCTGTATTCCTCCTTGGCTCTGTCTGTTTTTTCATTTTATTTATTTATTTATTTTTAAAGCAGACCCTTTAGCTTTTTTTGCAATGCTGATTTGTTAGAGATGTATCCTTTTAGTCTTCTTTTGTCTGCGAAACTCCTTATTTTTCCTTCCATCTTGAATAAGAGCCTTGCTGGGTAGAGTATTCTTGGTTGCAGGCCTTTATTTCCCATTACTTGAAATACTTTTCGCCATTCCCTTCTGGCTTGAGTTGTTTCTGTTGAATAATCATTTGATGGCCTTATTGGAGCCTCCTTATATGTTATTTGTCCTTTCTCTCTTGATGCTTTCAGGATTCTCTGTTTGTCTTTGACATTAGCCATTTTAATAATCATGTGCCTTGGAGTTGGCCTGTTTGGGTTGATCTTCTTTGGGACCCTCTGTGCTTCCTGAACTTGAGTAATGTTTTCACTCATCATTAGGGAAATTTTCTATCACCACTTTTTTGAACAGGTTTTCCATTCCTTGTTTCTCTTCTCCTTCTGGTATCCCTATGATTTGGATGTTGTTATGTTTCATGTTGTCCTGCAGCTGTCTTAAAACCTCTTCAATCTTGTTCAGCCTTTTTTCATTCTCTTGTACTGTCTTGGAGTATTTGTCTACATAATCCTCCAACTCTCTGATCTGGTCCTCTGCTTCCTCTAGCCTACTGTTGATTCCTTCTCCTGTATTTTTCAATTCAGGAATTGTATTCTTCATTTCCTCCTGGCTCTTACTGATAGTTTCTGTGTGCTTTTTGATGCTATTGTAGTTCTCAGTAAGTTCCTTATAACTTCCCTGGAGATGTTTATAGTTTTCTTTGATGGGGCTGAGCTCATTGAGCTTCTGAATTATCATTCTTTTGAATTCCATATCTGATATATTGTGTGCTTCTGTTTCATTTGGTGATCTTTCTGGAGATGCTTCCTTTCGTTTTGGTGATGGACTGATTCTTTTTTTCCCCATTTTAGGTGTTTGTTCTTGCTTGTTTTCACTTGTTGTTGTTGTTGTTGTTGTAGTTGTTTTTTCCTTGGATTAATTTTTTTTGCTTCCTTGCCTTTGTTGAGCACCCTTCTGTGTTAGATTTGTGGAGTTCCGTGTTGCAGTCTTCTAGATTTTCTCTACTTGTTGCTCTTGGGGTGGGCTTTATGTCGTTAACTTGGGCTGTCTGGTTGTATTCTGGATTGGTTGTGCATGTTGCTCCTTTCCTTCCAGCTGGCTGATTGTGAGACACTCCTTCTATCCTTTCTCATACATTGTCTTTTAGCTGCTCATTAGGGATTAATAGTTCCTGTAGCTCTTGGTGTAACTCAGGTGCTTGAGATTAGCAGCAGTCCATTTCCTGAGTCTGCCTCTTTTTCTTGGTCAGGTCTCTGCAGTCTACAGTCTAGCTGTGTGGTCTTGGAGTGGCAGGGCCTATGATTGTTACAGTCAGGGCTGATTCTGAGTGTCAGCCCCCAGGTAGTCTGGGCCTCCAGTAGCCTAGCTGGGTTTCAGGGCTGCCAGTGTTCTGGGGCCCTCCCTTCTCTGTTTCTGTGTGAAGTCCAGCAGGGTGCTTCTGTGATGTCTGTGGCTGCTCCTCCCCCTCCCACTCCTGGAGGAGGTTCCTGCCTTTGATGGGCACCTGGCTCCCCTGCCGAGTGACCTACAACCTCGCTGGCTGCTGTGATGACTGGCCCTACCCCTGCAGCTCCTGGAGGAGGCAGCCCCCATCCACCAACAGTGCCCAGCTCCCCCAGGTGAGGGCCAACCCTCCAGGCAGTCCAGCTCTCTGAGGAGTCCTTCACCGCTGTCTCTGTGATGCATGCCCTGCTCCCCAGAGCATCTGCAACACAGCCTTTGTTGCCTGCAATGGGCAGGTCAGTTGCCCCAGCTGCAAGTTCCTGGCTCACATTTTGGAGTTTCTGTTGGAGGCTGGGGACCAGTGTGGGTGTGCGGGGCTGGGCCTATCCCCTTGCAGGGCTTTCAAGCCATTCTTTCCCCGGTGGCCCAGCAGCACTGTTTTCAGCCCTCTCGCTGCTCCGGCTGGTGCACTTCCCTGCTACTCTGCTCCTGCTCCCTGCAGGTCTCTTCTATTCCACTTCTGGCCTAGTGAGGAGCTTCCTCTCTCTGTAGCCTGGAGTGAGGCTCTCACACAGTCCCTCCGCTACAGGAGTTCAATTCCTCATTCCCTCTGGCATTTGCCCTCACTGCCCATACTTCAGTGCTCAGATTTCTAGTCACCAGGGAGCCTGGAGCTGGCTTCAGTTAAAGACGCCTCTCTGGGTAGAGCCACCACTGCCCAGAGTCGACCTTGGCTGATAGCCAGTTTGGAACTGTCTCACCTGTTCTCCTTTAGGTCTCTGCTGCCTCTGGGCTGTGCTCCCCTGAGTCCAGATGCTTATTGCTCCAATTCTTAGGGACCTGCAGACATCTCATGCTCCCTGTCCTGTCCTCCAGCTGCTCTGGTACTCGAGAATGCCATCAACACTGCTCTCTACTGTGTTGCCATCTTTCCTCTCTCTAAAATACTATCATTTAACATGTAATAATTATGTAAGCTATTGGCATACTTTAAATTTTTTGTATTAACTCTTCAAAATCCAATATTTACTTTAAATATGTGTAAAAATATATATGTTTATAAATGTAAAAAAAGAAAAAAAAAAAGGAAAAGAAAAGAAACCCGAATCAAGTCTATTTAAGTAAATAGTATATTTTATCTTAAGGGTGCAGTGATAATACATGGAGCCTGAAGACAGGAAAAGTGGTGAGCTTTGGAAACAAGTAGAACTTGTCTAAGGACATCTCTTTTTGATTGTAAGAGCAGATTTTTGTACATATGTATCTATAAATTGACCTATCTACATATACATATATATGTATGCCTATGTACACATGTAACAGATTCTTTTCAGGTTAGTTTTTAATAATTTACAGCTTTAGCCAATGGAAGATAACTAGCTTGATTTTCTCTTTTGGTTTTCTCAAATCCAAATTCCTAGGATCCAGCCCTGAGACCCTCCTCTGAATCAAAAAATCATGCCTTTGAAGCAGGGTCAAGAGAAGACCTCTGTTCTTGCAATGACCATGTGGAAGTATTGATTGGGGAAAGATGAATGCATGTGGTCAAAAGAAAATAGTGCATCTAAAACAACTATGAAGTTTAAAAAAACTGCTATTTTCATCATGAAGAAATATATTATATCCGGGTAATAGAACAGAATTTTATTGCAGAAAATAGTGTTACTTAATGTGTTTTTGAGATCAATAATTCATAGTGTATGTTTGCTTTTTATTTAGTTTGCTACTCAAAATAGATGATAAAAAAACTATTCAATATTCTTTGGGCAAATTTAACTCCCTTCACTGTAAATTTCTGCCTTGATTTTACCTCCCTCAGTTTATGAACTTGTCATCACAGTCATTTTACAATGAGTGAAACATAACAAAGATAACCTACTCATATTGCATCTCAAATCATTAGTAGCATTCACCAACTGATTACTTTGGCAGTTATGGCTACAAGTATCTGACACAAAGCATAAATATGCTGTGGTTTTGTACTTCAGTACAGAAGGATAGAATGACATAATAGCAGTGATTAGTTGTCCATTTACCATTATTCATCTATTAATTCAGCTAGTATTTACTGTGAACTGTCTGTGAACCTTTTACTCATTTGAATTCCCTGAGGTATGGCTCTTGCCTTTTTTATAACCTTAGTATGTGCTACTACACTTGCCTTAGAGTAAGGACATAACCAGTATTATAATTGGTTGACTGTTGATGGCAAATAAAGGATGTCTATTGGAACCTCTGTCCTACTGGAGCAATGGTTATTAAGGAAAAGTAAGCACATCACAATGACAGTGATGTGCTTTTTAAATTGAGTACCTAATGTGTCTTAAGTACTTTCACATATAGCACTTTTAGAACTCACAATGCTATGCATATATGTGTCAAAGCAGAAAAGTTTAAACACCTTATCTAATGATACTAGCTAATCAGTGCCATAACAGACTCAAAACCACATTCTAATAATTTTGTGCTTACATTTATCTCTGACTTATATGGTGAATTTGGTTGGCTTGTTTATGTTTTTTATTTAAAGTAGTTTTTCTTTGTATACAGTCAGAAAAAATGCTATTGATTTTTAATAATGCACATGAATTATTTTTCCTGTGGGAATATGGGCCTCATTAAAATGTTCATGCTATTTCATTTGTAACCAACAGCAGACATTTCAATATCAATGCTAACAGTTCCTTAATTAGCAACCTCTTTCTCTGTGTGACATTAAATGGCTCTATGGGGTTGGGGCCAGTGACTTGGTATCATTAATGCCATGCTTTATTCAGCTGAGCTCTAGTACATTATAAACTCATTATTTTCTACAGCATCTCTTTGATTTGTATAACCATCATCTTCCAGATTCAAGTATCCCTTCTTATTAATAATTAGTCTTTAGAAACTCATGCAAAATTGTTTTTAATAAAAATCTTATATTAAATGGTATATTAAACGTAGATTTAATATTTTTGTATACATAGTCCTGTAAAAGCATATCTAATTAGCAAAGCAATAACATGTTTGGAGATGTGCTCTTGTAATTGCAAAGAAGGGCTTTGTTACACAAGAAGGGCTTTGAATTAAGTCAGACTATAAGTAGCAAGAACCTGAGTCATCTGTGAGTAGATTACACAGGATCTTTATCAATATATCTCTTTATCACTCAACTGGGTGAGTACTAACAGGATTTGCTGTACTGAGTAATCATTCCCTTTGTTCCCTGCAATCACCACCATTCATTCCTACGCTAGAACAACAGATTCTTTTTAGTAAAGGAGCCTGAAGCAAAGTTTGTCCCTACACTAGTGTCCAAATGTGTTGAAAACCAAGAGCTCAAATTAGATATGAGGCAAGAGAAAAGAATGGATATTCTTGTAATTCAGCACCCCCCAAAATAATGTTTTTAGACATTAAACATTATCTTTTAAATGTCATTGACACAAAGCAACACTAAAGGTCTGTTAAATAAAAGTCAGGTTTTTGAATCTAGTATATAATTCATGATGTCATCACATGTTTAGGAGTAATCTTCATTCTTAGAAAATAAGGTTAACTTTGCATTATGGTGTTTATTTGTTTTGATTAAAGATTTTGAAGTGTTCTACCTTTAAGCTAATAGATACATTGCAATCCTAATGTAATCATCAAATTGTGTGTGATTACACAATTAAATTTAAATTAATGGAGAAGTTAAAAGAATGATAGTTCTAAAATAGACCAAGAATAAGCTGAGGAAATTTCATTAAAGGAAAGAATATCCCACTAAATAATCAATTTTTTAAATAGTCATATTTATATTATTTAGTCTTTAAAATGAAAAGTAAATATGTAAAAGGTTAGAAAAGACTAAAATATATTTTCATATATGAAAACAACTTATTTTCTTTTGAAAGCAATCATGCTTAAATATATCAATAGCCTCATATGACACCCACTTATAAAAAGAAATTCAATTTTACCATTTTGGGATATTTTTTTAATAATGTATTTTACAGTTTATTTGAACTAAGATTTTAAAAAGGTTTACTCATTGCAATAGGTTGGTAGAGCTCCTGAAATCTGTTTTTTGTTTTTGTTTTTTAACTTTTATTGTTGTTGTATTACATCCATCCCCTTTTTGCTCCCCTCTGTCGCCCTCCCCACCCACCCATTCCCCCCAAAGTCAATCCCACCTGTTGTCCATGTCCATGGTTCCTTTATACTAGGTTCTTGTCTAAGCTGCTCCCCTTCCTTGCCTCTGCCTCCCACCTCCCCCCAACCCCATTCCCCCTGACCACTGAAGGCCTATTCACTGTATTCACATATTTGGTTCTGTTTTGCTTGTTGTTAGTTTTGTTCATTATTGTCCCATAATGGGTGAGATCATATGATATTTGTCCTTCACTGACGGGCTTATTTCACTAAGCATAATACTCTCTAGTTCCATCCATGTTGTTGCAAAGGGTACGAGTTCCTTCTTTCTTTCTGCTATATAGAATTCCATTGTGTAAATGTACCAAAGTTTTTGATCCAATCATCTACTGATGGGCACTTAGGCTGTTTCCAGCACTTGGCTATTGTAAATAGTGCCGCTTTGAACATAGGTGTACATAGGTTCTTATGAATTGGTGTTTCAGGATTCTTTGGGTATAGTCCAAGTAGTGGAATTGCTGGATCAAAAGGCAGTTCCATTTTTAGTTTTTTGAGGAAACTCCATACTGTTTTCCACAGTGTCTGCACCAGCCTACATTCCCACCAACAGTACAGGAGGGTTCCCTTTGCTCCACATCCTCGCCAGCACTTGTTGTTTGTTGATTTGTTGATGATTGCCATTCTGACAGGTGTGAGGTGGTATCTTATTGTGGTTTTAATTTGCATCTCTCTGATGACTAATGATGTTGAGCATTCTTTCATATGCCTCTGGGCCCTTTGTATATCTTCCTCAGTGAGTTGTCTGTTCAGATCCTTTGCCCATTTGTTAATTGGGCTGTCTGTCTCCCTGGTGTTGAGTCACATTAGTTCTTTGTATATTTTGGAGATCAGACCCTTGTCTGAGGTATCATTGGCAATTATGTTTTCCCATACAGTTGGTTCCCTTTGAATTTTGCTGATATTTTCTTTAGCTGAACAGAAACTTTTCAGTTTGATATAGTCCCATTTGTTGATTCGTTCTTTGATTTCCTTTGCCCTTGGTGAAGTATCAGTAAACATATTTTTGCATAGGATATCCGAAAGTTTACTGCCTATATTTTTCTCCAGGACCTTTATGGTGGCACTGCTTATGTTTAACTCCTTTATCTGTCTTGAGTTTATTTTGGTGTAAGGTGTAAGTTGGTGGTCTAGTTTTATCTTTTTGCATATTGCTGACCAGTTCTCATTTTGGGATATTTTTAAAATAAAAGACTTTATAATCATTGTCTCATTTCCATGTTTTGCTATTGATTTCTTTATGTCCTTGATTATGGCTCTGCACCCCCACCTTCCACCATGACCTTCCTTCAGTTCATTGCACATAAGCGTGCTTGGTACCAGGGTTTAGATATTCTATAGGCCAGGTTGAAGACTTTCTTATGACATCAACTTGACTAATAGCATTTCCATAGATGATAGGATATAGTTACCCTGAAGAGGGTTAGAAATTAATTAACTACTCAATAAATATTTGATTCAAATCATTACTCTCTTATATAAATATGGAAATGTACTCCATGTAATCACTACCCCCTGCCTCCAAATAAAAGCCAAACACTACTAGGCTTGTATCCATTTACTGCCTTGGATAATTCTGCTATGGTTGTAGCAAGCCACCATTTTGCTATATGTACCTCTGAGTGGAAGGAAACAATGTTTTATACAAAGCTTCAATTTATAAATGTTTGTTATCTGAAATATACATCTATTCATTGTTTATTCCTTCATTCCACAATCAGACATTCAGACAAGTGCTAGGATCATAAAAACAAGGAATAAGACATGGCTTCTTCCCTCTCAGAGACATTAGTCTAGGGAAATGCCAGAATTGATCAAGAAAAGAAACAGCATCTATCACAGCCATTTGGGATTAAACATGCCAAATTATATATAGTCTTTTCTATAAGGTGGACTAAATGTTGTATCACCCCAAATTCATATTTTGAAGTATAAATCCCTGATATGATGATGTTAGAGGTGTGAGATTTGAGAGATCATTAAGTTATGAGTCTAAAGCCCTTATAAATGATATTAGTGCTCTCCTAAGAGGAGACAAAATAAAGATGATCTCTTTCTGCCATGAGAGACTACAATGAGAAAATGGACATCTGCAATTATAAGGAGAGCTTTCACCAGACACAAGGTATGCTGGTTTCTTGATCTTGTGCTTTCTGGTCTCTAGAACTATGAGAAATGAATTTCTATTATTTAAGTGACCCTCTTTATGGCATTCTTGATATAACAGTCCTAACTAATTATGAAAGTCTTTTTAGTCATAATTCCTTTACACATGGCTGATCAACAGGTTTTTAATTAATAGGGCCCTGGTCTGTGTGGCTTAGTTGGTTGGGCATTGTCCCATGAACCAAAGGGTTGCCAGTTGGATTCCCAGTCAGGACACATGCCTGGGTAGCAGGTTTGGTCCCCTGGGGTGCATACAGAAGGCAACCAATCCATGCCTGTCTCTCACATTGGTGTTTCTCACCCTCTCTTTCTTCCTTCCCTCCCTTCTAAAATCAAAAACAAAATGTTTGAAAAATAAAAACATAGGAACAAAAGGATCCCAAGGAAATAAATAGTGAGAAGAGAAATTTCTGAGGAATATGTGCTATAAGCCACTCATTGATTCAATAAATATTTGTTGAATTTATTATGTGTCAGACATTATGGGATTTGCATACTGATGGGCTGATGAACTAGGTAAAAATGATGTGTTTTGTGGGAGAGTCAAACAAAAAATATCCCCAAGCAAAAGCCAAAAAGATTGCAAATTAAAAAAAAAACAAGTTCTGATAAAAAAAAAAACAACAAAAATCTAATACTATGTATTAGATGGTAAGTAAAATGAGGGAAAGGGTTTCTATTTTATTCACTGATTACATCAACAGGGGCAAAAACAGCATTTGAACACAGAAGATGCAAAAATAAAATATTTGTTGAATAAATTTGTCAACTACCAGGAAGGGGGTTTATGTATTAATGGGAATCAGAGATGTATGTATAAGTTTCCTATTGCAGTTGTAAAAGATTACCAAAAACTTAGTGCTTTAATTCAAACAACACAAACTTATCTTACAGTTCTGTTACTCAGGAGTCTGAAATGGGTCTCACTCAGATAAAATCAAGGTGTCAAGCAGCGGGGCTGCATTCCTTCTGGAGTCTAGACAGAGATTCAGTTTCCTTCCCCCTCCCCTCCTCTCCCTTTTTTAGCTTCCAGTCAAGCACATTCCTTGGGCCCTTGTCCTGTGTTTTTGTTTGCTTGTTTGTTTTTCCTTTCTTTCTTTTGTTCTCTCTTCCATAGTTATAGCTTTGTTCTCCACTTTTAAAGACATGTGATTATATTTGGCACTAGGATAATCCAGGATTATCTTTTTATTTTAATACAGATGATTAGCAGCCTTAGTCTGCCTGGAGTATAGTCCTTTTTTGCCATGTAATAATAACATTCACAGGTTCCAGGGATAAGGAGGCACCACCTCTGGGTGGCCATTGCTCTGCCTTCTTGCAGTTTTCGCTTAGCAGTGATTTTGAGGAGCTAAGATGTGAAAGATGGAAGTAGTTAGTCATGTAAGAGGAGTGTGTGTGTGAGTGTGTGTGTGTGTACTTACATGTGTATGTGTAAGCTAATAGTGGTTCAAGGGTTAGAGGGGTGACAGCCTTTTAATATAGTCTGTGGGAAAGAATTTAGATGTAATTACAGGTGTACTTGGAAGCTATTGGTTTTAAGCAAAGGAATGATCTGATTTCTATTTTAAGTCTGTCATCCCCTGAAGATGTTGTAAGAAAAGGGATGGAAGTAATCAGAAGAGTCATATATATTTTTTAACTGCAAGAAGCAATTAACAGGGAGGAGAGCTGGGAGTAGGCTATGGGTTTGAGGGACTGAGGAATCTGCTTGTGGCATTCTTGGGCTCATTCACCCTGGTCAGTTGCAGATCTGGTCAGGAGAGAAGGGTGGAGTGAGGTGGCCAGTAGGGGATGGAAGGGGCCTGAGCAGAGGAAAGTTACTTTTTTCTCTGTGAACACATTTTTCACAGGTGAGTCCTTTCTAGATTTTTAGAAATGGTGAGGAAATCTTTATGGTGAGATCTGCCCCTATATCCACTTTTGGCTTCCATATTCCAAAGAAGATAAATGAAGGATTGGGCCAGGAGAAGGAAGACTCCAGAATCAGAAAATGGCACCTAATGTAGGCAAATTTGGCAAGTACATAATTTTTGGAGCAAGTTACGTAAAATTACATGGACTAGAATAGTTTAAATGAGAGCATGGACCTAGAAAACTCTCTCTACTTTAAGGACTTTTTTTTAAATACACATAGAAGGAAATGTTTTGTTTTGTTTTATTACCCTCCATGAAACCCTAACTGCATGGAAGAAAGGTTGGGAGGAGCTTTTCTGTGTTTCCTCATTACTGGGAGCAATGTTGGGGGACTGGTAGCAGTATCGCTAGGGTGCTAGGGTAGCAGTATCGCTGAGGGCCCAGTGCCACCCCAGGCTTGTGGGGATGCTCAGTTAATGCTGTAACTGTGAATGACATCTGCATTTTTTAATTAGTTTTAATCATCATCACCTTCATCCTGTATGATTTATTAAAATACCTGCAGGAAAAGCAGTTTATCAGTGAGGGAGTACAGATAGTGATCTGTAATGGGTTGTGTTATTAAGGGATTACTATGGAGACTGAGGATAAATTAATATAGGCAATACCTTTGGCTATTAAGATATCCAGCTATCCAAACTTCTTCACCAAGGCAAATGTGGCTGGGACAGGTGACTTGGCAGAGTCTCACTCACAAACAGATGCTCATTTGTTGCTCATAAAAATGTATAAACCAGATGCACTTCTTTGGATACATACTTTGATACATTATTTGTTAAGTATCTTCCAAGTGCATCAATCAATAACAGATTAAAAATAAAAATAATTTATTGTTTTAAGAGGAAGGTATTATTTTGTATGTGTTGAAAGGAGGACAGAGTACAAGAAAGTCTCCTGTGCTGAGATATCCATCATAGGATAATTAAGAATAAAATTGCACATTTGGACATTTCAGATGTTTGGTGTTAGCAGGTTTTAATGGCACATCAGCATGGGAATTGTAGTTCTACCCATACTTTGCAGGTCTCTGTCTTCAAGTGTCACCAGGAAGTCTGTGCCCTCTGTGAGAGAAGAATTTTACGGTTTGTTCTCCTGGTGTCATTTTAGCTTCATCCCCGTCAGTCAGCATTCTTGGAGGAAGCCCAATGCAGACAGAGAAGTAGCAGGACTATCATAATATGTAGAGAGAACAAACCATTGTCAACAGACAATGTACAAAGCCAAGCGATTGGGAATTGCTCTGGGAGAAATTGGTGAGAATGCTTAGCACACAGTTGTGTTCTGCAGAGGGAGGGAGAGAACTTTGAGACAACTGGAGCTCCTCTTTGCAACGCCTAGGCCTGTGGGCCATGGGAGCCCGCAAGCATAGCTGGGGGCCAAATAAGCCTCAGTTCGTTTAGCTCAACCAACATGGGTTTGGGATTGGCAATAGAAAAGCACATTTTCATTTGTTACCCTCCTTGATTCATTTCCCTTTCTTGCAATATTTTTTGATATTTTTTATTTTAAAATAAGCAGGAAGTTACCATCTCAGTAGGCAAGATGGAGAAAGATTATTCATAGTGGATAAAAATAATTAACTTCATTGGGTTTTTCATACAGTGCAGGAAATAGGGGAAAAATAGAACCCTGGAGAAGAAAATCCGGCTTAGAAAGATTTAAGTAGGTAGTAAAGATCTAAAAATAGTTATTTTAATTATTGCATCCACTGTGAATTCTAGCTAAGTAACAAACAACCTTAGATGTGTCCCTGCCCCCCATCTAGCTCTTGGGCATCTTATATAATTTTTTATTTATTAAATCAACAAGTATTTGAGTTTTAGGCACTGTGTTTTGGTGCTACATCCATAGTGAACAAGAGGTGCATGCCCCCCAACCCCAGATAGCACTTCTCAACCCAGCCTTGAGAAGAGGGCTGCCTCTAAACTTTACTCTAGGTAGAAAAAATTTCATCATGTCAATTCTGAGACCATGTAGATTTTACTGACCCCAAGTAAGGAATCATTCATGGAATCAAATTACTATTAGAACTAGAAGTGCCCTTAATTCAATACAACATCCCAAGGTATGCATCCATAATTATAGAGTAAACCTCAGAAGCTTGTAGATCATGACGCCAAATGTGTGTGTGTGTGTGTGTGTGTGTGTATGTTTTGTTGAAGAGACATGTTTTTATTTTAAACTGTGGTCCAAAATACTATAAAATATACTTTTTTCAGAATGAGAGAAACCTCTTTTGTTAGCATTTTATTGATTATTAATATAATAATAAATGCATTTATGTAAGGACAAATTAAAGGTAAAATAATAAAAGCATATTGGCAAGATTTAAGATGATAAAAATTTATATAAATGTCGAGGAGAAATTTTGTATTATGATTAAATGAATATTAAGTTTTATCTACTCAATAGCTCTGATTGAATATTTAATATTAACAAAGTAAGGGGAGTATATCAATAGAAAAACATGATCTTTGCTCTCAAGAAGCTAACTGATTAGTTGGAGGCAGCGTTTTAATCAAGAATGTGAGATATACCATGAAAATGTCACAATAGAGGCTTTAGGGGATCATCAAAGGCTAAAAAGATCAGAGGAGGCTTTGCCAAAAAGGTAATGATAGATTTAAGACATTAAGACTGAATAGAAGGCCTTGGCTGGTGGCTCAGTGGATAGGCACCAGCCTGAGAATCCAAAGGTTGCTGGTTTGATTCCCAGCCAGGGCACATAACCAGGTTGCAAGCCAGATCTCCAGCCAGGTCCGTAGCTGGAGGCAGGTGAAAGGCAACCTTATGTTGATGTCTCTCTCCCTCTCAGCCTCTTTCACTTCCCCTCTTTCTGGAAATAATAAAAAAATAAAATCTTAAAAAAAAAATAAGTAGAGATTTGCTTACTAAGTAATTAAGGGAAGAACCCTTGGGGCAGAAGTCAGAGAGTTTGTCAAGAGTATGGAATGTTGGGAAATCCAGAACACAGTGCTGAATAGGAAGCAAAGTGCCTTAGAGTGGTCAGTGAGACTGGATAGACAGATATGGGCCAAAGCTAATGAGCTTTAATAATATGCCAGCATTTTTATTTAATCCTTGAGAGAAAAATTTAAGCAAGTTAATAAGGAAATCCAATATGCAATTCAAAATGACCTTTCTGATGGCAGAATAAAAAGAAAGGCTTTGAAGAGTGTGAATTTGTTTCTTTTGCAGCTGTAACAGATTGACACAAATTTAGTGGTATAAAATAACACAAATTTACAGTTCTGGAGGCCAGGATCCGCCAAATCAAAGTGTTTGCAGCATTGTGCTCCATCTGGGAGCTCTCTGTCATGCTAATGACATACACAAGGATATGTTGACAATGTAATGGGTGGGCCTGTGTTTTGTGTTTTTCAGCCAGATTTTTCTAGTGAAAACAACACCAAAAAGGAAAAAACTGATACTCCCTTCACCTCAGAAGTTACTGAAACATGAAACAACATGGATGTAGCTAAAAAGTATCATGCCAAACACCAGAAGCAGGGCAAATGTGTACATACCACATGAATCCTTTTTAATACACACCTAGAACAGGCACAATTAATTAATAGTGTGGGGAATCATCACTACAGACCTAGGGCCAGGGGCAGGGGGTGCGGAGGACGAATGACAGGGGACTTGGAGAACTTTGGAGGGAGATGGGAAAAAAAAAAGAAAAATGAAAAGGAAAACTATGGGAAAACATATTTACCAATGACACCTCAGACAAGGGTTTGATCTCCAAAATATATAAAGAATTCATATGTCTCAACACCAGGAAGACAAACAACCCAATTAGAAAACGGGCAAAGGATCTAAACAGACACTTCTCCAAGGAGGACATACAGAGGGCCCACAAGGCACATAAAAGAATGCTCAACATCACTAACCAACAGAGAGATGCAAATTGAAATCACAATGAGATACCACCCACCTCACACCTGGTCAGAATGGCCATCATCAACAAATCAACAAACAACAAGTGCTGGCAAGGATATGGAGAAAAGGGAACCCTCATGCATTGTTGGTGGGAATGCAGACTGGTGAAGCCACTAGGGAAGGCAGTATGGATTTCCCTCAAAAAAACCAAAATGGAAATGCCTTTTGATCCAGTGACCTCATTGCTAGGATTATACCCAAAGAATCCTGAAACACCAATTCAGAAGAACCTACACACTGCTATGTTCATAGCTGCAGTATTTACAATAGTCAAGTGCTGGAAACAGCCTTGAGTGCCCATCAGTGGATGAATGGATAAAAAAAATTTTGGTACATTTACACAATGGAATAATACATAGCAGAAAGAAAGAAGAAACTCCTACCTTTTGGGACATCATGGATGAAACCAGAGAGTATTATGCTTAGTGAAATAAGCCAGGCAGCAAAAGGCAAATACCATATGATCTCACATAGTACAGGAAACTAATGAGAAAACAAACAAATGAGCAAAATAGAACTAGAGGCATGGAAACAAGGAACAGAATGACAGTGACCAGAGGGTAAGGGGAAGGGGGAGAAGGGGGAAAAGAAAGGGAAGGGTTTAGTCAAGGAGCTAGTATGGAAGACTCATGGATGTGGGCAACAGAGTGGGGATTGACCATGGAAGAGAAGATGGAGTGGGTGGGGCAGAGGAGAGAAGTTGGGGGAAAATGGTACAAATGTAATAGAATAACAATAAATTAATTTAAAACAAAACAATATAAGTATATCAATAGGAGATTGGATAAACAAAATTGTGGTATATTCATATGCAATGGAACACTATATAGCAATATGAAGGAATCAATAATAATAGCAGAATAGATGAACCTCAAAAACATTATGCCAAATGAAAGAAATAGAAAAAAGGAAATAAACACTATATGATTTCATTTGTTTGAAGTTCTAAAATAGGTGAAGCTAATTTATAGTGAGGAAAATCATAACAATGGTTGTTTTAAGAACAAGGAGGAAGGGTCATGAGGTAACCATGTAGGATGGTGGAAATTTCCTATATCTTGATTGGTCGAACATTACTTGGGGTTTAACATATATTGGCACTCACTAAATTGTATACTTAGAACCTGAGCATTTTATTGTTTAAGAATTATACATTGACTAAATTGTATTAACAATATAGTAGCAACAGTGAGGATGAAAAGGAGAAAGATTAAGAGTTACTTTGAATATAAAACTGACAATAATTTGTAACTTGTTGGAAACTAGTTGGAGAGGAGAGAGGGAAAATGAGAAATGGACAAAGACAAATTTCCAAGCACTATAAAGTAAACAAAGTAAGCCAGTGTGGGTTTTAGACATAAAGTTAAATTTTATCAACACTATGAAAATAAGACACAAAGTGTTGACTAATATTAAATAATAAAAATAAAACAGACCTAAGAATGTATTTCTTATAATTTCTATTCTTTAATTCAAAGGACTAAATGTTATTAACTTCAGATGGGGACAGTCACTGAATCCAGATCTCTGGTGTGAAGAATTGGATTGACAGGATTTAAGCTTATTTGCTAAGTGGGAATATATATATATTATACACACACACACACACACACACACACACACACACACACACACATTTAACAGAACTCTGATTCATTTCAACACCAGCTTATGGGCAAATAAATCCAGCGATCAGTGTTGTTTACTCAAAACATGAACAAAAGGTACCTTTTGAACTCCCCAGAGCTTCTGCCTATTATGAACCTTAGCATGGTCATCAATACATTCCAACTGATTTGAGCAATAGTCAAATTCAGTTAAGCTGCATGTTACTTTAAAAAGATGCTCTTATATTCAGTACCATCATTTTGAAGATAAATCAGGGGGTCAGCAGCAGGGCTGCTTACTTTAGAGAATTTGAATAATTATTTTTGGAGTTTAATATGAACAGACACCATCTGAATCTCTGTTATGATAATTCCATTGAGTGTCTAAGAGTCTTTACTTTGCCCTCTCCTCTCCTTAACTCTCTCCTCCCCTTCTTTCCTCTGTGTGAGGCTCCTTCTTCCCCCACTGGCTGTGTACATAGCATCTGGTTTCACATGGCTGGCATCTGTATGCTGATTATCTCTTAAATTTCTATCTATGTATAGTCCAGACCTTTTGAATAGGCCTCAGACATATATGTCCCATATTGTCCCATATTATCCAAAGGCTGTAGGTTCAAAGAAACTCTAGCTGCTTCTATTGTCTATAGAATCCACACTAATCTATAGATTTTAGACTGTAAGTGACTTGAATCTCTGGTTATATAATATGCTCTTATTTCTTCCTACCTTTTCATACTTCTCCTAAAACTTTCTCTGGGAAATCACAGTAAAACATTCAAAAATTTTTTGTACTTTTATTCTGCTTGGCTCAACTAGGAGAACCTAACTTCTTAGCTATCTATACAGTATTTAATAATCAGTGTAACTACCAGCTTCTTATTTATGACTTAGGTGGTTTACAATTTTAATTAATGAAGCTTTATTTGTATCTATGTCCTGAGGCAACTTAAAGGAAAGGGATATAGTTTCTGAGCTTTTGCAAAATAAATTAGTAAACACAAAAGCCATTTTCAGGCTGGCTAAAAACCCAATCTTTAATTGACCATGAGCCACAATTCAAGCTGAATACATACCATCATCATATCAACCTCATGAAGTCTCCAATGAAACATTTCAAACTAGGAGCCCAACAAAGTCATACACAGTTTGGTTGCAAGTTGAAATTTAGTTCAGTTTTAAAGAAAGCTGAGACAAGGAAATGGACTTAAATGGTAGGAGTGGAGGGCATGTCTTGTCTATCTGGAGAGTTCTCTTGGTGCCTCCATAGGAACTGGGATTTCTGCCTTTGTACTTTCACAATACCGTTTGCAAAAGGAAGAGCCATGGCTTCTATTATAAACCAGAAGAAACATCCTATTTTTGGTGTCAGCTTGAGAGCAAATGGTTTTCAAAAAAAAAAAAAAAAAAAACTTTTTCAGGTCATGGTTTTAATTTTTACTGCAGGGTCTGGTTGGCATGGATGAAACATGAGAGGCTTGGTTTTTTTTTTTTTTTTTTTTCCTTCCCATTTCAAAGACCTAAATAAAATGTAGTGTTTTAGGAAGACAGCTAAGTTACCAAAAAGGATAAAATTTATTGTCTTGAATACAATGTCACATGACCTGGGGGAATTATTAGGCTGAGAATAAACTAAAGACTGAGAAATTGGAGGCTGTCACTCAAAAATACACTGTTCTTTGAATGTGCAGAGAATTTTTATTATTGATCATTGGTCATTTAGTCAGTGTGAAAATGGGTAAATGTTTTCACCTATTTCAGATTTTTTCATTTATAAAATAAAATTAATAGTAATATAATAGCACCTGTCTTATTGTTGGGTAAATTTGAGATAAAAATATGTAAAATACTTGGAAACCATCTATGACATAATTGTCAAATATATTTAATTAGCTTTGTTCACAGTTATAATGTGAATATATCACCTTCACATCCTACTTCAAAGCTAATGGTTCCTTAAAAGAATCTATTGCTAGGGGTATTGACTTAGCTTTTAAAGTCATTATTTTGTCAGTCAGGATTTTTGTATCAGCAAATGATAGAAAACCCAACTCAAACATTCTATAACACAAAAAGGAAATGTATTAGCTGATAGCTGAAAACTCCAGGGATAACTTCAGCTGTGGCTTGATCCTGGATCAAGAGCTTCTCTACCTGGAGCTCTAATGATGCTGTCAGAAAACAGTTTTTCTTGGAAGTTCTACTCTGTATTCTACTGTGTAAACTTTATTCTCGGCCTCCTGCAGGTTCAGGCTCTTCCTCCTAGTCTCAACTTGAGTGGCAACATGGTAGATGAGCCATCACTGTTGCTGCCCTCACCTCTTTCCACTTCCACTCTCATTCTTATCCTTGAGTCTAGGTCCTTTTAATGTTTTTTTTTTTTTTTTTTTTTTCTCTTAGCATCTTCTGCTTTAGAGATCACTTTCCATCTTCTCTATTTTTTCTTTCTGGCTTTCAGCCTGCCATTCTTTCTAAGAAGCTAATCTAGCTCTTCATAGCCTCATCAGCTCGCACAGCTGAGCTTAAGGGCCCCTGCCCCCAACAGCTGGGCACACATCCCTTCATTCATGTTCTTTTCAGGAATGTGAGATATACTTTACCATGTTTAAAACAGTCTCCATCTAGTCCTAAGAAGGACCAATCTTCATCTCTTACTGCATTTTAAATACTTAAAACTGATGTATTTTTAAAATTTTATAATGTAAATTTTTATTTCCAAAGTATTTTCTTCATGGGAAGTTTAAATAACAAGATAAATATGAATTAGAAGAGCACAAACAAGCAAATGAAGACGTCTACAGTTCCAGTATCTAGACATAGCTATTATCACCTTGATGATTGCCTTCCTTTCTTCCTTCCTTCCTTCCTTCCTTCCTACCTTCCTTCCTTCATCTTCTTTCTTCTCATTTGCACACATATACCTATTTAATGACATCACAAGCTTTTTCTTCTACCCTCTGGCTATTTCTTTTCAATTTTCTCTGGATCTTCCTTATTTTTCTTTCTTTTAAAAAATATTTAAAAGTATTTATTTTTAGAGAGGGGTAAAGGAGGAAGGAAGAAAGAAAGAGAAACATTGATTGGTTGCTTGCCTCTGGCACACCCCCAACTAGGGACCTGGCCCATAATCCAGAAGCATGTCCTGACCTGGAATCAAACCAGTGACTTCTCATTTTTCAGGGTGATGTCCAACCTATACCACTTAGGGCTTCTTCCTCATTTTTCTGACCTCTAGATGTTAGATTTCTTATGGCTCAATTATCAGGCATCTTCATCCACATTCATGTCCAAGGTGATTTCATCCAATCTTTTGGCATTAGACCACCAGTTGAATATCAGAATCATATGTCTAAGTATTATCTGTCATATCTGCTTGGATGTCTAGATGGCATGCCAAAAGGAACTGTTACATTTTATACTCAGTTTGCTCTTTTTGCACTTTCTTCATCAGAGCAAATGGGAGCGACATCCTTCCAGTTACTCGGGCCAAAAAAACTCAATGCCATATTCTCTACTATTTTTTTTTGCACTGTACTTCTAAACTATCAGCAAGTTTTGTTTTGTTTTGTTTTACCTTCAAAATTCTTCCAGAATTTAGCTCTTTCTCACTAATGCTTTGGTCCAAAATTACTGCTTGCCTGGATTACAGGATCTTTCTGCCTACACCCTTACCTCTCCTTGGCAGGCTGAGTGATTTTTAAAAAATGTTAGTGAAGCCCTGGCTGGTAGCACAGTGAATAAGGCACTGGCCTACGAACCCAAAGGTCGCAGGTTCAATTCCCCAGCCAGGGCACATAACAAGGTTGCAAACCAGGTCTCCAGTCAGGTCTGTGGCTGGAGGCAGGTGAAAAGCAACCATACATTGATGTCTCTCTCCCTTCCCCTCTTTGTAAAAATAATGAAATAAAATCTGGAAAAAAAAATGTTAGTGATTCTTTTAGTGACATTTAAAAAGGGGTATTTCTTCTCCTTGAAATTCCCAGAGGTTTCACAAAATAAAATCACAAATTTTTATTATGGCCTAAAAAGCCCCTGGCTCTATGTGATCTGCATTCCATGGCTCAGAACTCTCTCAGGTACTATCCAACATTTAAAAAAATTTTCTCACTCCATTCTGGCAGAGAACTTATCTACCTCCTCCTGGTTTCTTAGTGATCTTGGAGACGGCAGCCATGTTTTGCACTTGGGCAACCTCTTGAGAATTTTCATTCCAGAGCCAGGCTCTACCTAGTGGCTGCCCAGGGAGGAGACAATTTACTTAATGTCACCAGCTTTCCAATTTCTCACTTTTGGGGGGGTTGTGACACATATTTTCTTCTCCCCCAATTAAAATTACATCTTCTCTCTTGGTCCTCTCTTCCCCAAAGTAATTTCTGCCTGCTTAATATCTCTCCCCTTACCCCTTTAAAAAAATATATATATAATTGTGCTTTTAGGCAATTAGTTATAGGAACAGAGTTATAATAACAATAATAAAACAGCAAGAGTATTTCTTTCTTATTTTTTAAAAAATATTTTATTTATTATTTCCAGAGAGAGGGGTAGGGAGAGACGCAGAGAGGGAGAGAGATATCAATGTATGGTTGCCTTTCACCTGCCTCCAGCTACTGACCTGGCTAGAGACCTGGCTTGCAACCTGGTTATGTGCCCTGGCTGGGAATTGAACCAATGACCTTGGGGTTCTCAGGCAGGCACCCATCCACTGAGCCATCAGCCAAGGCAAGAGTATTTCTATAGCTTTGATTCACAACGTGAAGGAACTCTAAATTCTCTAGAATTCCTTCCAGATTGGTCTAAAAGCAATCTAGAATGGTCAGAGTTGGAACTCTAGAAACAATGCCTTTCATTTACTACCTCACTTCTCTGGCTCATCATGATAATCCCTGCTTACTACTGATGCCAAAAGTGGCAGATACACCATTGATGTTGACTGAAGACACTATTCCCCTTCTGGAGCCCATGACCAAGGCTGACGAACACAACATATTTCCCCAGTTTCCTGATGTTTAGTATTGAAGACCTTGAAGGGGCTGCTTTTACTACCAAAGCCCTTGCCATTCGCACTGCTGGTGATGAAAACAACTGTAAATTTCCTAGTGGATTTATAGTCTGCTTCTTTTAGTTACTCTTGCTCTGTTTTTATAAGTCACTCTGTCTAAGCCTGACTGTTGAACAACCATTTGTGTGACAGATGCTGTAGATTCATTCATATGCACATGACAAATACTTTCATTTATCCCAACCAGGGGTCAGTCTTCCATGCATCAAATACTATTATAGGCCCTGTGAACACAGCAGTGAGCAGTAGGTGAAGCAGACAGTAAAGCAAATAAATCACTACTTTGCATAATTTCAGATGGTAAGTGCTACAAAGAAAAATAAAGCACAGTAAGAGGGTAGACACAGACATTCCAAAGAAATTTTTTGGCCTTCCCTTTTATTTATTTATTTATTTATAAAGATTTTCTTTCTTTATTTTTAGACAGAGGGGAAGAAAGAAAGAAAGAGAAGAGGGAGAGAAATATTGATGTCAGTGGGAAACATCAACTGGTTGCTTCTAGCATGAACTTCAACTAACAGAGCAACCCAGTCATGAGCCCTGACTGGGAATTGAACTGGATACCTTTTGTTTTGCTTTGTAGGACAACGCCCTACCAACTGAACCACACCGGTCAGGGCATATTTTGGCCTTCTCTTGACTCTCAGATCAATATATATCAAACTCAATGACATGAATTTTAAAAGTTTCCTAATGTAGTTGTAGTCAGTGAAGGCATTGGATCCTGACAAAATAGTCTTACAGTATGCCAAAACTTTAAAACTTGCCTCAGACTGACATTTGAAGAGTCACAGGGGAAATGCAATAATATTTTCTAAGACAATATTTTCCAAGTCCAAGTGATACAGGGATAAAAAATATATTAGCAGAGAAGAGGAGTTTTTTTTTTTTTTTTTTTTTTTTTAAATACAAACTTCTTATTATCTTTTATATAAAAGTGAAAATAACTTTGGATGAAACAATATAGGCACAACTCAAATCAGAGTTGTTTACTTAGCTGTAGGAGCCAAGGGGGCTTTTAGAGGCCTCAAGTCATAGGAGAGAGAGTGGTGGTGACTAAGCTTGGAGAACTAGCAGGGGAAGAAGGGCACTGTCATCTTCATTGTGCAGCTAAGTCCAGCCTGGGAGGCCATCTCAGTATGCCCTGCAGGATCCTACATTAGTCTTTCAATTTACCCATGGACTGAGACTTAAACATGCTGCCCCACTGAGAGAAGATGAAATCACCACAAGATCTAAGACAAATCAACAGACAACTACAAAACTGATTTGGAGATGATTTCAACTATCAGGTCCTTGATAGAACAGGAGGTAGAGGAAGAAAAATGCTTTGAGTTGTAGCTTTCTTGTCTTTGTGTTTTTATTCTCTATGCTTATGCATTATTAAAATGAAATCATTCTACAGTGAGTCAGTTACAGGGAACTACTTTTATAATAATTAATATTTACTTCTTGTCAGAATGCATAGACTAGGCATTGTCAAGACAGGCCCGCTTGCTATAAAAAATGAGAGATGCCATTCTCAATGGTCATAATTTGGCAACACCAAAGAAAAATGTAATTTAATTTTAACTATTTTGCATTATAAAAGAGAGAGAGAGAGACTTAGATGTAGACAGACTGATGTTTTAAAGAGGAATTTTACAAATAAATCAATTTGACTCTCCAATTAAAGAATTTAATAAAATGATATAGCAATATTAATCCTCTATCAGTAAGGAACACTTAAAAGAGATATTAGAACCCAATGAAGTCTTTTCCCCCTTTTACAAGGAGGACCACTTCAGTTCATGGAGAGGCATGATAGTATAGTGGTACCAGGATAGACTGGTGCTAGATTGCAGGGCTGGAAACCTCACTTTACTTCTTACCAACAGTGGGACCATTACCAAATTTCTTAACCAATAGGTGCTTCATTTTTCCTATATGTAGAGATGATAATAGTACCTACCTAATAAGGCTGTTGTAAAGTAAAAGAATTAATAGGTAAAGCCGTATCTAGAAAATTGTTAAATAAACAAGTTACTACTAGGACTACTAATCATTTTGTATGAATTATTATTCCACTAAAATCCCAGGACTCAACAGCATAAAGAAAACGAATTAGTCAAACAGAAAAAAAAAAAAAAAAATCTAGGATATCCATAGCACCAATGAATGTGGAGAAGTTAGGGTGGGAATTCCCTAAATCTTTGAGTTTTATTAACTGTAAGGATTAATCATAAAGGGGTCAAAAGACCAATTAGGTGAGAAGGTGATGTTAGATAGCTTCCAATTTTCCTCTCCTTAAGGTAGAAGGAAATGTCAGGGACCCAAGGCCAATCAATATTATACAATAACTTTAGGATGCTCCATTTTCCATTTCATGTTTCTGTGTCTAAATGTGGATGAACAATGTCTATAAAGCTATAGCTAAATTCAGATTCAGAGAGAAAACTGGAAACTAGAGTGAATACCCAATGTCACCAAGTTCCTTGTATATACTTTACATAAGTTAATTCCTAAAACTTTATTTTAAGATGACCATTATCATTCTTGGAATATTGGGAAATTAAGTAGCCTGCTCCAAATCACCCAAATAGAAGATGATGTCTATTTTATTTTAGTGAACATGTTTGTTGATTGTAAATACAGTGACTTCAATTCAAAAGTTCAAAAAATAGATTTTTAGAAGTAGAAACTCTCACTTTGACACTTAACTGTTAACTTGTCAGTTAACCTTTCTGGTCTCTACTTTCTACTGTATAAAATGAGGCAATGGCAAGCTGCCTACATCAAAGAATTATGAGGATTAAGTGAGATGATAAATAGAAAATGCTTCAGAATCAGACAGTTCTGGTTTTTAATTCCCACTTTCCCACTTAAGGAACTTGGTCAAGGTTTCTTAATTCTGCATCTAAATGTTCCAATCTGAAAAATTGGGTAAATTGTACCTACTTTTTAAGGTGTAATAATTACATAATGAACCTAACTCAAGCACTGGATAAACATTTTATAGGTTGTTGTAGTTAATATATTTTTATAATTTAAAAGATTTTATACATTTAATCCCAGGACACTCATTCTATTCATAACTGTATAATTATTAAAAATGTAAAATTTAGCCCTGGCTGGTGTGGCTCAGTGAATAGATATCCACTTGTGAACCCAAAGGTCACTGGTTTGATGCCCCAGTCAGGGCACATAAACAGGTTGCAAGCCAGGCCTCCAGCCAGGTCCTTAGCTGGAGGCAGGTGAAAGGCAACCATATATCGATGCTTCTCTCCCTTTCTTCCTCCCTCCCTCCCTGTCTTTCTCTCTGAAAAATAATGAATAAAACCTTTTTAAAAATAAAATATTTTATATATTTAATCCTAGGACAACCATTCTAACTATATAATTATTAAAAAGCAAGTTTTAAAATGTGGAAACATTTCTGAACACATGGCAGAAATTAAGGTCTAAAATTCTTTCCATATTTTGTAAATAAATTGTCATAATAGAAGACATTTTCAAAGGGTCTGAACCCCAAAATACTTATTTGACATACAATGCCCACTACATTTAAACCCTGCACATGGAAACGTTGTGACCTATTATCATAATACCATATTGAACGAAGGTTAGTTGTGCATCTTTTTGTAATTTGAAAACAAATGTTAACAGAAATACAGATCCAACTGGTGGTAGATAGACAGTTGTTTTGCAAATCCATTCTCCCTTTTTTCCTTATTAGCAGAGTTTTTGTGGGTACACAGCTGCCTAGCTAGAACTTATATTCCCCATTCACCCTTGTAGCTTGACATGTCCGTGCAATGATGTACCTGACAATGGAAGATGAACAAAAGTGAGTGGCCCTAGTTAGGTCTCATCCTTAAAGCACTGTGCCAGCACTCTGCCAGGCTCCCTCCCCTTTCCTTCTGAAGCATGACAACCACCCCCTAATGGGAAGCTTTGTGTTAGGGACAGAGAGAGTTGCTACTCCAGTATGGGTTCCTAGAGAGTCTTCTGGAGTGAAACTGCCCCACATGCCTGGACCAGGTGGACTGTTCCATGGAAGATTTAAACATCCTTCTTATTTAAGCATGGAATTGAGTCTCTTTGTTATAGGAGCTCAAACTTAACCCTCACAATACATCATTAAAGTCAGAACATGGGTGATCAAATTTGTCAGCTATTCCTTTTCTCCATGAAGCATGAATCCTATCAAAGAGAAACTTATAAAATTATAACAGAATAAAGCATTAAGGTTAAGTTTAATTTACAATTATCAAAGGTGAAATGAAGACTTTTTATTATTTGTCAAGTCTAAAATTTCTTCCCATAAACATTAAGATCTAAAATATACTATAATTAATAAACTGGTACCAAAGCACATGGCCTTTACCTTAATGAAAATGTTATTTTTATCTTACATCATTGGTCAAAGGTGGATTTCAATAGCATTATTTCTGGTCATTTTGGCTTCATGTTGGCTGGGGAGAACTTAGTGACTAATAAGCAAGTAACTTAAGAAGTTGCTTTCTTAAATGTTTTACACACTTGAATGTTCTCTTTCAAAAAGATTATGGCTATTTCAACCCCTGAAGTAAAAGCATTTGTTCAATAAATGTTTTGAAAAAGCATGTTTAAATAAATGGTGCAGAAGAGTTATCAAATGTAATAAGTAGTTGTTAAATATACAGTGAACTTCAATGAGAAGAAAAAACCTTTCTATCCTAAAAAATTTTTTAAATGCTTTAATTTTTGGCATTCTTTCCCCCAATAATTTAAGAAATCTGTGTTCACAATTTGCAAGACTAATTGAAAGTAACTTCTGGAGAACGTACATAATGAAAAAAACAAAGGCATAGTCTATTGATATGAATCTATGATCCCAAGTAAGGATTTAAATCATGGGGGCCTAGCAGTTTAATCAATAATCAATGTTTCTGTTCCTGTCTAAATCAATTATGTGATTTTTAAAAAATGATGAGAGAAGGCACTAAAACAGTTGATATCCATATCTGTAAGAGAAATGTGAACTATCAAGTTCTGTCTTAATGTAATTTTTAAAAACAAATCAAAGCACCTTTCTTCTTTATCATGTAGATAGCATCTTTGACATAAACAAATATCTAAATTAATCCATTTGAAAAAATGCAAATCATGAAATGATCCAACCCAGGCCCTGATGGTGGCTGAATGGTAAGCCATATGGCCTTAGCATAAGGTCATTCTCTGGAGGGTGGAGGCAGAAGTCCTTGAGCCACCAGAGTACTGTCTGCTCTCTCTTTGAAACACCAGCAGTTCAAGCTCAGGACCATACATGGAGATAGGACTTCTAGTCTTCAGTGGTTTTCAATGCCCAATGAACACCATGGTTATATTTTAAGGGTGATTTTTCACAGTGACAACCTTGATTTAGAACAGATTTTCAAAATAATTGGTTTCCTTTATAGTCCTGAGGGATAAAGAAAGAGGCCACAGGCTTTATCGGGCTGCTAAGGAGTCCACAGCACAGCAGCATTTAAGAAACTCTGACCTAAATTAAGGTGGCGGGACTAGCAGGTACTGGCTGGGGCTCAGCACTCCATTCAGTCAGGCTCTAGATGAAAGCTGGAGTCCACTGTTGGCAGGAAATCAGCCCGTAGGAATCAAATAGAATTTGAAACTTCAGGACCCCAGAGTTCAATTTCAACAGTCCTCTATTCTTTCTTTCCTTCACCAACATGGACACTGAATGTAGTCTGGCTAGCAGACTGTACCCAGCCTCACAAAAACTTCAAAAACCTTGATTTACACACTGAATTTTTCACCAATGACTTTTAAATGATTGGTAAGATGTTTCTATAGACTAATCTCAATATAAATATAAATTCAAGAATATATTGTTTTACAGGAAAAGCTGTCAAATGTCTAATTAGTGATTCAACCAGTGCCATAATTATTTTAGACTAAATAAACTCAATTACTGTGTTTTATAAACATTTGGGGAATAGCCAAACTTTGTTTGAGCCTTGCTGAGCAGTTTCTGTAATTAATAAATCCTTTGTTTTATGTTCTTTGCACATCCCTAGATGGTTTGTTTACCCATCCAAAACAGCATAGTAAAAATCCATTCAAAACCAAATCTGTTTTAATTTTTCCATATTGTTTGTCTTCTAGAAGAATGCAAATAGTCCTACTTTACATTCCTTAAATACCAGCTAAAATTAAGAATTTCCAGTGGGTGGAATCACTGAATGGCTGTCAGATGGGACTGAGGAAACTTGGATGCAGATATAAGTCTAGGACTCACCAGCTGGAGATATTTAGCCACACTGCCTACTTAACCCAATGCTTTTTAACTTGGTGACACATTAGGACCATCTAAAAAATGTATAAAGTATGATTATTGGGGTCCTCTCCATCACCAGGCTTGGGTCTAAATAGTTTGACATGAGGTCTAACCTTCCACAATTTTGCAAACCTCCACTTGGTGATTCTAATGGGCAATCAGTTGATAGATTGTTTGGGTTTCAGTACTCCCATCTGATTAAAAAGAAGTACCTAAATTTTCCATGTCTTGGGGTTATTATGAAGAGCAGTGGATAGCGCATTTTAACATTTAAAACATAAAGCACTACAAAATTAATGATGATGAGAACACATGACAAGAGACTTCTATACATCCCTTGTTAAGTGTTGCTGATGTTTCAGTGTATAAAATGAGTCAACCTGTTTCAAAATATCTAGAGATAAAGGTTTATTATTGTCATTATGATTGTTTTGCTTCTTTGCTTATTTGTCAAATAAATCCTGGCTTGCTTATTATTTCTCTCAGGATAAATAATGATGAAACTAATTTAATAATATTGCTAACATAAATAAAGGTGATTTTTATAATTTATTTGGACATTTAAAAATCAGAAACTGCTTTAACTTTATTAAGGGGTTGACATTTGGGTTCCTGTTTATTTTTTTAATGAATGTTTTGAATTTGTTAAGCAATTTAATATTTCTCAAGTTTTAGGCATTACTTTTGTTTATTCACTTTTGTTGAAATTAGAGCAAGGAGAACAGCACATATCCTCTAGATTACTGGCTACGCGGGGCCGTTTGAGGTGGTAACTCTGGTCAGGTTCCCAGCAGTAGAGCCCAAGATAAGGACTGGAAGGGATGAGTAAGGCCAGCTTGGACAGGGGGTGAACTGAGAAAGGATGTGTCCTCAGAACTCTAGCCTGAGTCTAATCCTACCAAGAGCTCGAAAGCATCAATAGCGCCAACTGAGCAACAAGGAAAAAGGAGTCATGCGCATGGATAACAGTGTGGTAATTGCTGAGAATGAGGGGGTAAGTATATATGATAATGAGAAAAAATACAATAAAGATTAAATTCAAAAATAGCACCAGAGTTGGCCCCACATGAGGGATGGGGGACAGCCTCTTGTGCTGTCTTTACAAATGTTTTGTAAACCTTTGGGGTTTAAAATCTGACATTTGGTTTCCTGTTTAAATACTTTTTATAATGAATGTATTGAATTTATTAAGCAATTTAAGACTTCAGATTTTAAATGAAGTCAGATTTTAAATGAAGACTTTTCTGGAGAGGAGAGCAGCTACGTGCCATAGCTATCAAGCTCACTGCAGCTGGAGATGCTATGCTGGCCTAAGAAAAGAGGTCTAGGGAGGATTCGCATAGCATTTAACTCAGCATTTAATCCCCTGCCCCACATATCATCTTCTCCATTTACTATTTCCTGTTAATACTTTCATTCCTTTGGGTATTTAAGAGTCTTTGGCAAAATGAAAATATCCTTTGAAGGACTCACACCTTAGATTGACACCTAATTTATCAAAAGAGAAGAGAGTATTTGTTGGGCACCTACTAGATTTTAGACGTTGTGATATACTATCATAATTCACAAATATTTTCTGATGAAATTCAAGGGATACTTTAACTAGAAACATTTTGTGGTGTGAGAGCAAATCAAATAAAAAAGATATTTGAATAAGTAATTTCAAAGAAGATAAGACTAAACACTTAAGGACATGTACTAAATGTTAATATCTTTGTGGGTTCCCAATGCAATATAAAAGTTACTTAAGGAAATCTGTGCTAGACACATGAATAAATAAATGACACTAGAAAATAGAAAAGAGCTATCAGCAGAATGTGGCCCATTCACAGTATTTCCTAGAGGTTGGGGAAGACAAAGAATCCAAAAGGTAGAGCTCCAATTTAGACTTAACAAGACACAGAAACCCATTTCAAAAAGGCACTGGTGCATCACAAGGACATTAATTCTCTTTCATGATGACTTTATTTTAAAAATTGAGGTTCTAGTGTTATTCTGAGGTATTTATCCTGAAAGATGATTGATTTAATGCAATATTTTCCAAATTATCAATTGTGCCAATATTCTGTATATTTCCCCTCTGTGAACCAAAGTTAGAGTTTAGAGTTTTGTTGATTTGATAATCACAGTAGAAAACATTTGTTCATTCCTCAGGCTGCCCATCACATTTTCATTAGCCTTGCAAACACATTCTTCTGGCATGGAACATGATTTCATTAAACTGTGCTGGAACCCTTTTCCAGGGTTACACAGAACATACTGCAGGTATGAGCTGGTGTTTTGTTTTTTTCACTTCCCTGTTCTGCTGACTGCCATCCGTATATGCCCCACTGTCTACTGTTTAAGCAAAGGAGGCTTCAGAAACTCCACTCTTTTCCTATCATCGACAAGTCCCTTTACCAGTAAAAATAATTATTCTGTGTCCTGGGAATACTGGCACTTGTTCATTTATTTTTATCCTCAAACTTCATACCAGAAAGGTCACAAATTTGCAAAAATAAACACGTACTTGCTTCATTTCCTCATCTCTACATCTTGCAGCTGTCTGAAAAATGTATTGTCTCCTGTGGGGCCACTGAACTATTGAAGTTGGCACTATTTTCTATTCTAAATGTTAACACATAAGCAAGTGTTTAATTAAAAATTAGTAAAATGCTAAATATATTTTGAGTTCAGATATAAATAAGGTGGCTGCCTTCTAGGAACAAAACATTATAATAATCCATATTCCCTTGAGACTTTTCTTTTATGAATAATAGATTTATACTGATCTGTTTATAGTCTCTACATAGTCACCTCGGTGCTTTCCTGCAAATGCCGCAAGTGCTTGAAGAGGAAAGGTCTCTGGTCATGGAACAGAATATAGCTGTTTGAGATTGAACACACAGTTTGCCTCAGTCCAGCACTCTTACCTGCTGGGTTTCTACCTCTTCCTTCTCTGATCCATGTGAGCACAGCAGCCCCCCTTTATCTGAGGTTTAGCTTTCCACAGTTTCAGTTACCCATAGTCAAAGTAATCTGAAAATATTAAAAGAAAAATTCCAGAAATGAACACTTCATAAGTTTTAAGTTGCATATCCTTTTGAGTAGTGTAATGAAATCCTAGTCCATCTTCCTAGGTTGTGAATCGCTCCTTTGTGATTCACACTGCACACTCTACCTCCTGTTAGTCACTTAGTAGATTCTTGGTTATTAGGTAGATTGTTGGAGGTATCACCGTGCTTGTGTTCAGGTAAACCTTATTTTACTTAATAATGACCCTAAAGAGCAAGAATAGCAATGTTGACAGTTTCAATATCCCAAAGAGAAGCCCCAAAGTGCTTCCTTTAAGTGAAAACATGGGTAGATTACAATAGGATATTTAGAGAGAGAGGCCATATTTATATAACTTTTATTAAAGTATATCATAGTTATTCTATTTTATTATTAGTTATTGTTAATTTCTTATTATGCCTAATTTATAAATTACATTTTATCCTAAGTATATATGTATAGGGAAAAACATAATATAGGGCTCCTATCTGTGGAACTATACTATCTGTACAGAGCACCTGCCTGGAAGTTTTTTAAGACTGCTGCAGTAGATTGAACATGCTGGTGCTATTCCTCAGGTGGGATATCCAGGTGAAAGCAAGTCCTGGAAGAGCAGCTAGAACTCCCATGCACACAGTTTAAGTCCATCTCTGTCTCCTGAAAGAAACCTATTACAATGAAATCAAAGATTAGAAATCTTAACAAAGAGGGTACTTTAGACTCCATTGTATTACTTACTATTGATGACTCATTTGAAAATGTTGCTCTCTTAACTGTATCATATGACCTGTGACATATATTGCAGTGTATCCTTGCCCTGCAGATACTCAAATCAATACAACAACAGACCACTCACAAGAAGTGGTCAACAGTTCACAACTAGTTCCTACACTCTGCCCCAGTAGTTGGTGTGATGTCAGTAGGGACATGACTCCAGAGGGGTTAGAAAAACTGATTTTTACCTGGGCATCTGTTGATAACTATTTCCAAATATACTTCAACATTATGAAACTGGATTATATGACTTCTAAACTTTCTAAACAGAAACTTAAAAGCACAGTCTTAGGTCTCCAATAATTAATTTGTCCTTAGAGATAGGAATGTGCAAATGCCCCTAGTGGTCCTGACATGGACAGGTTGGGGAACATAGATTCCATGTGAGGCACTGGGTCAGAGATTATCTCTAGTCCTTTCAAAAATCAAGAAGAGTAAGTAATAACCACCTTTTACCATGAGGAAACAGACTTCAAATGGTAGATGTCTTGACCAATACAACCCCCCTAAAGTTTTACAGAGAGTCCCTCTGTTAAAACCACACATTTTCTTTTATTTTTCACGTTAAAAAATAAGAGTTTTATTGAGATATAATTTACATACCACTCTTTGAAGTGTTTGATTCAGTTGTGTTTTTAAAAGTATATTTTATTGATTATGCTGTTACTATTGTCTCAAATTGTTTTTTCTTTGTTCCCCTCCACCCAGAACCCCCATTTCTTCCCACAGTCCTACAACTCTTAGTTCATGTCCATGGTTTGTGCATATAAGTTCTCTGTTATTTTTAACTTCTCTCTGTCTACCTTGTACCCACCAATTATGTTTCCTAATCCCTGCACCAGTTCCCCATTTCACCCCCTCCTCCCTCCCAGCTGACAACCCTTCCAATGATCCCCATACTTATAATTCAGTTCTATTCTGTTTGTTTGCTTAGTTTATTTTTGTTTTGTTTTGTTTTTTAGGTTCTGTTATTGATAGTTGTGAGTTTGTTGTCTTTTGAATATTCATAATTTTGATCCTCTTTTTCTTAAATAAATCCTTTAATATTTCATATAGTAAGGGCTTGGTGATGATGAGCTCCTTAAGCTTTACCTTGTCTGGGAAGTACATTATCTGCTTTTCCATTCTAAATGATAGCTTTGCTGGATAGAGTAATCTTGGTTGTAGGTCTTTGCTTCTCATCACTTTGAACACCTCTTGCCTACAAAGTTTCTTTTGAGAAATCAGAGGATAGTCTTACAGAAACACCTTTGTAGGTAACTGTTTTTTTCTCTTGCTGCTTTTTTTTATCTTTGAACTTCAGCATTTTAATTACGATGTGTGTTGGTGTGGTCCTCTTTGGGTCTAGCTTGTTTGGGACTCTCAGTGCTTCCTGAACTTGTATGTATTTCCTTCACCAAATTTAAGAAGTTTTCCTTCATTATTTTTTTCACACAATTTTTCAATTTCTTGCTCTTCTTCTTTTGGCACCCCTATGATCCAAATGTTGGCATGTTTGAAGTCATCCCAGAAGTTTCTAAGCCTCTCCTCATTTTTTTCAATTCTTATTTCCTCCTTTTGTACTGACTGACTATTTATTTCTTCCTTATGTTCCAAATCATTGATTTGAGCCCTGTTTTCCTTTCCTTCACCATTGGTTTCATATGTATTTTCCTACATTTCACTTAGCCTAGCATTCCCTTCTGTGTTTGCCATACTTAAGCGTGTCTGTCAAGTCTATAAGCATCTTTATCACCAGTGTTTTAAATCGTGCATCTGTTAAGCAACTATCTCCCTGTCTGTTAGGTTGGCTACTTCCTTGTTGCTTAATTCCACACTGGGACCTTGATTGGTTCCCCTTTTTGAGTCATAGTTCTCTGTCTCCTCAACTTGACAGGATCCTGTGTATGCCTGTGTCTTAGGTAGAGTTGTAGTATCTGTTACATTGTAAGGGACAGAGCCTTAGGTGTTCATCAGTACACACACCACATTGTGTCACATGGGAGAGGTGTCAAAGAAGGAACAAGGTTGCTTGCTGAGCACTTACCTCTTTTCCAGGCACTTCTTCTGTTTCCTGTATGGGACTGGTGCCTCTCTAACTGTTGCCTGGGCCATGGTTCCCAGAGTGGATAGGTCTGTGGATGTTCCAGGACTATTGGGTCCTCTAAACAAACTCTGCTGAGAGACCAGCAGTTTCTTCCTCCACCCCAATTCCCATTGGTTTTCACAGTCAGAGCAATGAGGCTTTATTTGCCCATCACCTTCCCCCTACCCGCTGACTCCAGCATTGGAACCAAGAGCCACGGGGTCTGGTCTGGTACCAGGAGCACTCAACAGGTGTCTTTACATTTAAAAAAATGTGTGACTGCACTTTCCACTGATTAGCCACAGTCATGGTCCCACCATAGCTGCCATGCCACCAAACCACATCCTCTCTTTCCTGGCTCTGCCCCTCCTATTTGCCTCAATGAGTATTTATTCTTTAAATTTTTTGGTTGTTGAACTTCTGTGCAGCTCGGCATTCTGGAATTTCTGGTTGTCTCTAGTTTTGAGGTAGATGTATCCCTTCTTGGTTGTGGAGGGAGATGCAATGTGTCTATTCACACCTCCATCTTGGATTCTCCTGATTCAAAACTGCACATTTTCAAGTACACCATAGGTTTTGGTACATCCAGCACTAGGACACAGCTTCCTTTTTTTTGTGAGCTTTTAAAATTCTGTGAGTATCCTAAATGTCCAACAACAGGCTACTGTAAATATATCATAGTATACAGATGCAATGCAAAACCAATAGTTAAAACCACTCAACTATATTGTGAGAAAAAGATAGTATAACAACTTGATAACTTATATTTTTAGGTATATAAATATATCAAAGTGTTCAAAGTGGGGTCAACTCAACTTTTATTTTTCTCTATGAGCATTTCTAATTTTTCAACAACAAATAACTGTGACCTTATTGCTTAATTGCGTTGAGCCTCAGTTTGCTCATTTGTAATAACATTGTTGTAAGGATTAAAAGACAAAATATTTGAATGCTCAATTAGCCTAGTGCCTGGCCCATTGTATGTGCTAAATAAATGGTGGTCACTGTGAGAAAATAAAAACCTTATTATAAAATGAGTTCTGTTTTTTCTTTAATTGCTGTCTAATATATATTTATCACAAACATCAATTAAGTTAAAATTAATGTTTAAGTTCCTGGAGAGCTTACCATCATCCTGAAAGATAATTGTAGTCACTGGGAGGTACATCTCAACCAAAGCTGGACTATAGCTTATGTTTACTGAGGGCAAAGCTTCAAGTAGTAATTGATGCTATATAATTAGTACATAAAAGTCACTGAAATGTAAACACAGCAGAACCTCCAGCTGCAGACTCAACTATGATGTTTACTCTAGGATACAGGTATGTCTCAGCATGTCCAGTGGACAGGTGAATTCTACCGCTCACCTATCTATTTTTCTGAGGGACCAAGGGTTCTTTTAGGCAAAAGTCCAAGGCAGTATAAACTCTTCAGTTTAAATAAAAAGAACAATGGGAAGGTTGTCAGGAGAAGGTTAGCGCAATTACTATACTCCAAGCAAGTTGAGTATCACACTGCCCCAGATTCAAGAAGTTATGGTGCAGAGCTTGCTTTAGAGGAGGACAGAAAGTCATGTATGGAAAATTTAACAAGAATCTAAACGCTTCCTAGAGCAGGGGTGTTAAACTCTTTTTACCTGGAGCCACATCAGCCTTGCAGTTGCCTTCAAAGGGCCGAATATAATTTAGGACTGTATAAATGTAACTACTCCTTAGCAGTTAAGCTAAGCTGGGTAGAAACAAGGTGCCAGGCTGAAGGTGCCCGCAGAATAAAACAAGGTGGAGGTCTGGATTCTGCCTGCAGGCCTTAGGTTTGCCACCTGTGCCCTAGAGCAACAGCATTTGAATATTGAGTCTATAGGCCTGCTGGTCCAATATATTTAGAAAAGAAAATTTGCTTCCTTGTTAAGCAGATCCTCAAACTAACTAATATAATCTCAAGATTGAGGGGAGATATTCTGAGAATCCCAGAGGATGCTAAATCAGCAACTCCTTTCTCACAGTAATCTACTTTTAAAAAAAGTGATGCACAAATTTGTTTGCTCATGTTTTCATTTTTCTTAGTGTCTTTTCAGGATAAGTCTGACTGATAATTGAATGGCTGCTCTTTGGACTAAATGTAGATAGCTGAGCAACAGGCTTGGGAATTTTGAAACACTGATCAGATGAGATTCTTATAACTTAATTTTATCTTGAGTTCTCTAATATTCTTTTATTTGTCAACATTACCATATAAAATTTTATCAAGCTTGAAATGTTTATCCCTGGAGTCTAAATTGTTCCAGGTAGCAATTTTCCCCCTTCTTAAATCTATAGCTGTTTCGCTAGATGGTTGTTCTTATTTATCAGATGATATAAACTAGCATGACCTTGAGCTTGAATATATACAATCATTGGATTAGTATTTTCTTAAAATGACACACCCATTGCATTGAGTAAGATTTGAAGCTGCAGCAAGCTGAGGGTTGTCTCTCTCAGCATTCAGAAGAAACAAATATATATGACCATGATGAAATCACAGTCAGTTGTCAGGGTTTTCTAAGTCTCAGTAGGAATAGATTTTTGCCAGAAACATTGCAAGGGTGTAGCATCCTGATTTTGTAAGCAAATTGCACACCTCTGGGTGTGATAAGCTTGTGATACACTGCTTAGTATCTGTTAGAGGAGAGATCCCAGCCTTCCACATGTTACTGGAAGGACCTAAAACCTTGCACAGCTGTACTTTGTCTCATTTCTATTCCTAAAGAGAGGAGATGGGTTAATAGCTGTATAGACAGAAAATTGTTTTCAGAAGGAGTTGGAAACAGAGCTGCAAAACCATAATGTCTTCCAGACCAACTCAGACCAACTTTTAGCAATCATAACAGCCTGTCAGTATTAGTCATACAGAGTGCTTTCTCCCCCTTTCCAATTCTCCTTTAGAAGTTGACTTCTTTTCATATTTCTTCATTCTTGGCTTCTCAAACGAGAAACCTATCAATATATATTTTTTAAGTAAGCTCTCTTTTTATATTTTCTGGACTCAAAATTTCCTATATCTTCCCCTATCTGTGATCATTTTAATTCTCAGATCTCATTTTCTTCTCACATTTTGTATTATATTCCACTAACTAAAATATCTTTGTGAACACATATGTATATCAATGCTCAAGTGGCACACTGGATTTTTGGATCCCCTTACTGGTGTTATTTCCCTTCTATCTTCTTGCTTATATACAGAATCTGATCATTTCAATCTGTCTAAAAATTTCTGTCTATGTTTCAGTTAGTTTTCCCAGTCAAGTAAAGTTTCCTTTACTAGAGACATTCCAACTTTTATTTATTTATGTATGTATTTATTTATTTATTTAGTACGACTCTCTGTTTTAATTTTGAAGGAGCCTAGGTTATACATGGCTTATGGAGTGAAACTTATTTTCTTTTATTTTTATTATGTTATATTTATCCCATTTTTCCCCACTGCTTTCCCCTGCCCCACCCTCTCCACCCCACCTTCCACAGTCAATCCCATATGTTGTCCATGTCCATGGGTCATCCATGCTAGTTCCTTGACTAAACTGTTCCACATCTTTGCCTCTTTCTCACCCTCCCTCCTCCTCTCTGCACACTGAAAGTCTGTTCCTTGTTTCCAGGCCTCTGGTTCTGTTTTGCTTGTTTGTTTGTTTTGTTCATTAGTCTCCTGTATAGGGTGAGATCATATGGTATTTGTCTTTCACTAATTGGCTTGGAACGGGAGGCTATTATGCTTTTTGCTTACTTTTGAGAGAAAATATGCACTATCACTTAGGTCCAACCTATGTCATGCCATTCACATAATGTAAAATTATCCTTATTTCACTGAGTTAGTTCTCTATTGGTATTTTAGAGGGACATCTTCCTCACTGTTTTAATTTTAAGCCCCACTTTTCCATAATGAATAGGGAAAACTCATTCTTAAGAAAGAGCCAACAGGATCAAAGATGGCGACAGAGTAGAGAGCAGTGCTGATGGTGTTCTCAAGTACCAGAGCAGCTGGAGGATAGGATAGGGAGCACGAGACATCTTCAGGTCCCTAAGAATTGGAGCGGTTGGCATCTGGACTCAGGGGAGAACAGCCAAGTGGCAGCGGAGACCTGCAGGAGAGCAGCCCACAAGTCCAGAATACAACCAGCCAGCCCAAATAAAGACCACACCAAGAACAACAAGCAGAAAAAATCTGGGAGACTGCAACATTGAACTCCACAAATCTCCTAACACAGAAGGGTGCTCAACTAAGGCAAGGAAGCAAAGCAGGTTAATCCAAATAAAAAACAAGCAACAACAGACACCCAAAATGGGGGATAAAAGAATCAGTCCATCACCCAAAGGAAAGGAAGAATCCCCAGAAAGACCACCAAATGAAACAGAGGCACCCAAAATATCAGATAAGGAATTCAAAAGAATGATGCTAGAGAAGCTCAATGAGCTCAGCACCATCAAAGAAAACTATAAATAACTCCAGGAGAACTACAAAGAACTCAGGGAAGTTACAAGGAACTTACTGAGAGCTACAACAGCATCAAAAAGGACATAGAAACTATGAATAAGTGCCAGGAGGAAATGAAGAATACAATTTCTGAATTGAAGAATACAGTAGAAGGAATCAACAGTAGGCTAGAGGAACCAGAGGACCGGATCAGCGAGTTGGAGGATAATGCAGACAAATGCTCCAAGACAGTACAAGAGAATAAAAAAAAAAAAAAAAAAAAAAAAAAAAAAAAAAAAAAAAAAAAAAAAAAAAAAAAAAAAAAGCTGAATAAGACTGAAGAGGGTTTAAGAGAGCTGCAGGACAACAAGAAACATAACAACATCCATATCATAGGGATACCAGAAGGAGAAGCGAAACAAGGAATGGAAAACCTGTTCAAAAAAGTCATGATAGAAAATTTCCCTAACATGATGAATGAAAACATTAATCCACTTCAGGAAGCACAGTGGGTCCCAATGAAGATCAACCCAAACAGACCAATACCAAGGCACATTATTATTAAAATGGCTAATTTCAAAGATAAAGAGAGAATCCTAAAAGCATCAAGAGAGAAATGACAAATAACATATAAAGGGGCTCCAATAAGGCTATCAAATGATTATTCAACAGAAACAATTCAAGCCAGAAGGGAATGGCAAAAAGTATTTCAAGTCATGGGAAACAAAGGCCTGCAACCAAGAATACTCTACCCAGCAAGACTCTCATTCAAGATAGAAGGAGAAATAAGGAGCTTCCCAGACAAAAAAAAAGATTAAAAGAATACATCTCTACCAAACCAGCATTGCAAGAAACGCTAAAGGGTCTGCTTTACAAATAAGTAAATAAATAAAATGAAGAAACAGAGAAAACCAAAGAGGAATACAGATATAAAGGGAGAAAATGGCAATGAATAAGTATCAATCAATAATAACCTTAAATGTGAATGGATTAAATGCACCAATCAAAAGGCATAGGCTGGCTGAATGGATAAGACAACATGACCCACATATATGCTGTCCTCAAGAGAACAACCTCAGAACAAAAGATTGACACAGATTGAGAGTGAAGGGATGGAAAAATATATATCAAGCAAATGGACACGAAAAAAAAGCTGGAATAGCAATACTGATTTCAGACAAAATAGATTTTACAATGAAGGCCATGAAAAGGGACAAAGATGGGCATTTCATAATACTTAAGGGAACAATCCATCAAGAAGAAATAACTCTCATAAACATATACCCATCCAACATAGGAGCTCCGAAATATATAAGGAAAATCTTGGAAGACTTTAAGAAAGACATAGACAGCAACACACTAATAGTAGGGGATTTTAATACCCCACTCTCAACAATGGACAGATCTTCCAAACAAAAAATCCCCGGAGATGTTGTAGCATTGAACAACATTGTAGAGGAAATGGACCTAACTGATGTATGCAGATTCTTTGACCCCAAAGAAGCAAAATACACATTCTTTTCAAAGGCACATGGGTCATTCTCCAAGATAGACCACATGGTATGTCACAAGACAAGCCTCCACAAATACAGGAAAATTGAAATCATACAAAGTATCTTCTCAGATCACAATGGCTTGAAACTAGAAACCAAATTCAAGGGAAAAAACCCAAAAATTCTCTAACTCATGGAGATTGAATAACATGCTTCTAAGCAATGAAGGGGTCAACAATGAGATCAAAGATGAAATCAAAAAGGTCCAGGAAACAAATGACAATGAATACACAACAGCCCAAAACCTATGGGATACAGCAAAGGCAGTTCTCAGGGGGAAATTTATAGCAATACAGGCCTTCCTAAAAAGGTCACAAGAAGTTTATAAAAACAACCTATCCATAAAGATGCAAGAACTAGAGGAGCAACAACAAACAAAGCCCAGAGCAAGTAGAAGGAAGGAAATCATCAAGATCAGAGCAGAACTAAATACCTCAGAGATTCAAACTACAACTCGAAGAATCAACAGTTCCAGGAGCTGGTTCATTGCAAAAATAAACAAAATTGGCAAGCCTTTACTCAGACTCATCAAGGAAATGAGAGAGAGGACCCAAATAAACAGAATCAGAACTGACAGAGGAGGAATCACAACTGATACCTCAGAAATACAAAAGATTGTAAGAAATTACTACAAATTATATGAAAAAAATTATGACAACCTGGATGAAATGGACACATTTTTGGAAATGTATAATCTACCAAAACTGAACCCAGAAGAAGCAGAAAGCCTGAATAGACCAATAATAACTAGTGAAATTGAAGAAGTCATCCAAAATCTCCCAAAGCACAAAAGCCCTGGACCAGATGGCTACACAGGTGATTTTTACCAAACATGTACAGAAGAACTAACTTCTATCCTTCTCAACCTATACCAAAAAATTCAGGAAGAGGGAAGACTCCCAAATTCTTTCTATGAGGCCAATATTATTCTAATCCCAAAACCAGGGCAAGACACAACTAAGAAAGAAAGCTACAAACCAATATCTCTGATAAACATAGATGCTAAAATTCTCAACAAATTATTGGCCAATCGGATTCAGCAGTATATTACAAAGATCATACACATTGATCAAGTGGGTTTCATCCCAGGGATGCAAGGATGGAACAACATTCGAAAATCAATAAATGTAATACACCACATCAACAAATTGAAAGATAAAAACCATATGATCATATCAATAGATGCTGAAAAAGCATTTGATAAAGTACAGCAACCATTTATGATGAAAACCCTCAGCAAAATGGGAATAGAGGAAGCATACCTCAACATCATAAAGGCCATGTACGAGAAACCTGAAGCCAACATCATACTTAATGGACAAAAACTGAAAGCTTTCCCCCTAAGGTCAGGAATGAGACAAGGCTGTCCACTTTCTCCATTTCTATTCAACATTGTCTTGGAAGTTCTAGCTATAGCCATCAGAGAAGAAAAAGGAATCAAAGATATTCAAATTGGAAAGGAGGAAGTCAAACTGTCATTATTTGCAGATGATATGATAGTGTACATACAAAATCCGATGGGCTCCACCAAAAACTTACTCAACCTAATAAGCAAATTTAGCAAAATAGCTGGGTATAAAGTCAATATCCAGAAATCAAAAGCATTTTTATATACCAATAATAAAACATCAGAGATAAAAGCTAGAAAACAAATCCCATTTACCACAGCAACAAGAAAAATAAAGTACCTAGGAATAAACTTTACTAAGGAGGTGGAAGACCTGTACTCAGAAAACTACAGAACACTAAAGAAAGAAATTAAGGAAGATACAAATAAATGGAAGTGTATACCATGTTAATGGATGGGAAGAATTAACATCATTAAAATGTCCATACTACCCAAAGCAATCTGCAGATTCAATGAAATCCCAATTAAAATACCAATGACAGACTTCACAGAAATAGAAAAAAATACTTCAAAAATTTATATGGAGACAAAAACACCCACAAATAGCCACAGCAATCTTGAGAAAGAAGAACAAGGTAGGAGGAATCACAATACCAGACTTCAAACAATATTCCAAGGCTACTGTCATCAAAACAGCCTGGTACTGGCATAAGAATAGACATATAGATCAATGGAACAGAATAGAGAGCCCAGAAATTAACCCAGAACACTATGGTCAACTAATATTTGACAAAGGAGGAAGGAACATAAAATGGAGTAAAAACAGTCTCTTCAACAAATGGTGTTGGGAGAACTGGACAGCAACATGCAAAAAGATAAAAGTAGACCACCAACTTACACCATACACCAGAATAAACTCAAGATGGATAAAGGATTTAAACATAAGCAGTGCCACCATAAAGGTCCTGGAGAAAAATAGAGGCAGTAAACTTTTGGATATCCTATGCAGAAATATGTTTACTGATACTTCATCAAGGGCAAAGGAAATCAAAGAACAAATCAACAAATGGGATTATATAAAATTGAAAAGTTTCTGTTCAGCTAAAGAAAATATCAGCAAAATTCAAAGGGAAACAACTGTATGGGAAAACTTAATTGCCAATGATACCTCAGACAAGGGTCTGATCTCCAAAATATATAAAGAACTAATGTGACTCAACACCAGGGAGACAGACAGCCCAATTAACAAATGGGCAAAGGACCTGAACAGACAACTCACTGAGGAAGATATACAAAGGGCCCAGAGGCATATGAAAGAATGCTCAACATCACTAGTCATCAGAGAGATGCAAATTAAAACCACAATAAGATACCACCTCACACCTGTCAGAATGGCAATCATCAACAAATAAACAAACAACAAGTGTTGGTGAGGATGTGGGGCATAGGGAATCCTCCTTCACTGTTGTTGAGAATGTAGGCTGGTGCAGCCACTGTGGAAAACTCTATGGGGTTTCCTTAAAAAATTAAAAATGGAACTGCCTTTTGATCCAGCGATTCTACTACTTGGACTATACCCAAAGAATCCTGAAACACCAATTCATAAGAACCTATGTACACCTATGTTTGTAGCGGCACTATTTACAATAGCCAAGTGCTGGAAACAGCCTAAGTGCCCATCAGTGGATGATTGGATCAAAAAACTTTGGTACATTTACACAATGGAATTCTATATAGCAGAAAGAAAGAAGGAACTTGTACCCTTTGCAACAACATGGATGAAACTGGAGAGTATTATGCTTAGTGAAATAAGCCAGTCAGTGAAGGACAAA
>PVIW01010447.1:0-44138 GCA_004026585.1 Noctilio leporinus
CAAAGCCCAGAGCAAGTAGAAGGAAGGAAATCATCAAGATCAGAGCAGAACTAAATAACTCAGACATTCAAACTACAATTCAAAGAATCGACAGGACCAGGAGCTGGTTCTTTGAAAAAATAAACAAAATTGACAAGCCTTTATCCAGACTCATCAAGAAAAAGAGAGAGAGGACCCAAATAAACAGAATCAGAACTGACAGAGGAGAAATCACAACTGATACCTCAGAAATACAAAAGATTGTAAGAAATTACTACAAACAACTCTATGACAAAAAATATGACAACCTGGATGAAATGGACACATTTCTGGAAATGTGTAATCTACCAAAACTGAACCCAGAAGAAGCAGAAAGCCTGAATAGGCCAATAACAACTAGTGAAATAAAGAAGTAATCCAAAATCTCCCAAAGCACAAAAGCCCTGGACCAGATGGTTACACAGGTGAATTTTACCAAACATTTAAAGAAGAACTAACTCCTATCCTCCTCAAACTATTCCAAAAAATACAGGAAGAGGGAAGACTCCCAAACTCTTTCTATGAGACCAATATTATTCTAATCCCAAAACCAGGGCAAGACACAACTAAGAAAGAAAGCTACAGGTCAATATCTCTGATGAACATAGATGCTAAAATTCTCAACAAAATATTGGCCAATGCGATTCAGCAGTATATGACAAAGATCATACATCATGATCAGGTGAGTTTCATCCCAGGGATGCAAGGATGGTACAACATTCGTAAGTCAATAAATGTATATACACCACATCAACAAACTGAAAGACAAAAACCATATGATCATATCAATAGATGCTGAAAAAGCATTTGATAAAGTGCAGCAACCATTTCTGATAAAAACCCTCAGCAAAATGGGAATAGAGGGAGCATACCTCAACATCACAAAGGCCATCTATGAGAAACCTGAAGCCAACATCATACTTAAGGGGCAAAAACTGAAAGCTTTCACCCTAAGATTAGGAACGAGACATGGCTGTCCACTTTCTCCACTACTATTCAACATTGCCTTGGAAGTTCTAGCTATAGCCATCAAAGAAGAAAAAGGAATCAAAGGTATCCAAATTGGAAAGGAGGAAGTCAAACTGTCATTATTTGCAGATGATATGATAGTATACGTACAAAACTCAATAGGCTCCACCAAAAACTTACTCAACCTAATAAGCAAATTTAGCAAAATAGCTGGGTATAAAGTCAATATCCAGAAATCAAAAGCATTTTTGTGTACCAATAATGAAACAGCAGAAATAGAAGCAAAAAAACAAAAAACAAAACAAAAGCAAAAACAAATCCCACTTACCACAGCAACAAGAAAAATAAAGTACTTAGGAATAAATTTAACTAAGGAGGTTAAAGACCTGTACTCAGAAAACTACAGAACAATGAAGAAAGAAATCAAGGAAGATACAAATAAATGGAAGCATATTCCACATTCATGGATGGAAAGAATTAGCATCATTAAAATGTCCATACTACCCAAAGGAATCTACAGATTCAATGTAATCCCAATTAAAATACCAATGACAGACTTCACAGAAATAGAAAAAATACTTCAAAAATTTATATGGAGCCAAAAACACACACGAATAGCCACCGCATTCTTGAGAAAGAAGAACAAGGTAGGAGGAATCACAATACCGGACTTCAAACAATACTACAAGGCTACTGTCATCAAGACAGCCTGGTACTGGAATAAGAATAGACATATAGACCAATCGAACAGAATAGAGAGCCCAGAAATTAACCCAGGACTCTATGGTCAACTAATATTTGACAAAGGGGGAAAGAACTTCCAATGGAGTAAAAACAGTCTCTTCAACAAATGGTGTTGGGAGAACTGGACAGCAACATGCAAAAAGATAAAACTAGACCACCAACTTACACCATACACCAGAATAAACTCCAGATGGATAAAGGATTTAAACATAAGCAGTGCCACTATAAAGGTCCTGGAGAAAAATATAGGCAGTAAACTTTCAGATATCCTACGCAAAAATATGTTTACTGATACTTCACCAAGGGCAAAGGGAATAAAAGAACAAATCAACAAGTGGGACTATATCAAATTGAAAATTTCTGTTCAGCTAAAGAAAATATCAGCAAAATTCAAAGGGAACCAACTGTATGGAAAAACATAATTGCCAACGATACCTCAGACAAGGGTCTGATCTCCAAAATATAGAAAGAACTAATGCGACTCAACACCAGGGAGACATACAGCCCAATTAAAAAATGGGTAAAGGGCCTGAACAGACAACTCACTGAGGAAGATGTACAAAGGGCCCAGAGGCATATGAAAGAATGCTCAACATCACTAATCATCAGAGAGATGCAAATTAAAACTACAATAAGATACCACCTCACAGCTGTCAGAATGGCAATCATCAGCAAATCAACAAACAACAAGTGTTGGCGAGGATGTGGAGCAAAGGGAACCCTCCTACACTGTTGGTGGGAATGTAGGCTGGTGCAGCCACTGTGGAAAACAGTATATGGTTTCCTTAAAAAACTGAAAATGGAACTGCCTTTTGATCCAGCAATTCCACTACTTGGACTATACCCAAAGAATCCTGAAACACCAATTCATAAGAACCTATGCACACCTATGTTCATAGCGGCACTATTTACAATAGCCAAGTGCTGAAAACAGCCTAAGTGCCCATCAGTGGACGACTGGATCAAAAAACTTTAGTACATTTACACAATGGAATACTATACAGCAGAAAGAAAGAACTCCTACCCTTTGCAACAACATGGATGGAACTGGAGAGTATTATGCTTAGTGAAATAAGCCAGTCAGTGAAAGACAAATACTATATGATCTCACCCATTACAATAATGAACAATATTAATAACAAGCAAAACAGAACCAAACCAGATATATGAATACAGTGAACAGGCCTTCAGTGGTCAAAGTGAAGGGGGTTGGGGGGGGGGAGGCATAGGCAAGGAAGGGAAGCAGTTTAGACAAGAACCTAGTATAAAGGAACCATGGACATGGACAACAGGTGGGATTGACTTTGGGGGGAATGGGTGGGTAGGGAGGGAAACAGAGGGGAACAAAAAGGGGATGGATGTAATACAACAACAATAAAATTAAAAAATAAAAAAAATAATAAAATAAATAAACAATGGGGAAAACAATAATATACCAGCCTCATAGGATTGTTGTGAGGAGTAGGTTTAAAAGCAAACAGAAGCTCTTAAGACATTCTGGCTTCTTGTAAGTGTCTTGCATATATGGCAACATAGTTATAGTTACATATAACTACTCTTAGCTTAAGGTCATGAAGTTGGGAAACGTTAGATTTGGTGGTCACAGCTTAAGGGGATCATCAAACAGGAAAACCGAGCAGTATTTCCAGAGGTGAATCTCCTCAGAGGTTCAAGCAGGGTTAAAGGAACCAAGGAGGGAGGGAGGGAGTGGCAGGCACTTATGGACCAACAACTGTAGGAAGCTATTTCCACCCTAGCCTTGGGGGACAAGGGGAGGAGAGGTTCCTGGAACTTGTAATAACTGCAGCTGTGAAAGATGCGTCACCAAGAAAAGCCTTAGAAAAGGGACTTAGGCAATACCAAACTGGGAGGCAGCAGGGAGGGAGCCAGCAGCATGCATTCCTCAGCCCCTTTCTTATCCTCTCATCCAGATGTTCCACTGTTGCTTCTATCCTACAAACCAGAATCCATAAGGCAGTGCCTAGAAGTCAGCTCCCAGGTGCAGAAGTGTGGACAGGGAACCAGAGAGGTGTCCAGAGAGAGACACCGGCACACTAAACACCTGTAGATGGAGTGAGGGTTATAATCAGATCCTTTTCCTCCCCAGCCTGTGCCCTTCCCACCAGGCTCTGCACATGACTCCGTGCTGTGCTCTGAGAACCGTTCTTCATGGAATCTGTGCCCTCACCAGCAGTTCCTGAACTTTCCATCTGCTCCAAACTCTTGATTCCTTTTGAGAGCTTGTGCCCCATGTTGTTCGTGTCCCTTGAAGAGGATAGTGTGTGAGGTGGCACCATTTATCTGATCCCGTTTCTGCTGTTTGGCTCATGACAGCTGCTCAACAAATAGTGGACAAATGGGTTTGGTTTCCAGCTGCTTGGCTCCCATCTTTGGGAGTTGGGAAGGCAAACAAGGCAGCCTCCACATATGTTCTGCTCTAAGGACACATCAGCCTGGGTTCAGGGGCATGATAGTGAATCTGCCTGAGGTGCTGGCCATGTTAATGCTTAGGGAGGAGGAGGAAAACAAAGCAAGGCAGTTAGTTTGGGAGACAACCTTCTCCTCTAAAGCCGGCAAGGGCAGATCTTAACAGGCCTTGCCCAGAGTCACTGAGAACCCAGCTTCTAGCTGCTCTTGTCCATCCCCACTGAGTGGGCTTCATTTTAGCAGGGTACTCAGAAAGTCCTCCTGAGCTACCCAGAGCTTTGCCTGAACAGCTGCTGTGAGCTAGACCTCTCCCTGGCTCCTTCACATTCTATTCTCATTGTAATCCTCTCCACCCGTCCAGGATCACAGCCCAGATCACTGCCATTTGACAGACAATGCCTCTGAGCAACTTGAGAAAGTCTTGAAACAGGGAGTGCTCTAGCCTAATGCTGCTGCCTGCTCCCTAGCCCCCCACATTTCTATTCAAGAAAACCTCAGCCCTCTGCAGGCTTCCCTCGCCAAGGAGTTTTCTTTCAGTCTTCCATGGCAGCTATTGCTGAGGTCCTTCCCAAGGAGCAGTTCATAGCTCCTATAACGCTCTGGCAGTTTGACTTAGGTTTGGTGCTGCTTCCCTCCACAGGCTGGCATCCTGTAGCCCTGGGAGGGCACATCCTATCCCACAGAGCTTTAGGAGCCAGACCCTAGGTCCCAGCATATCATGGGCTCATACACTGAGTGTGAATGGGGGCCTGGTATTTGACCTCACCAGACCCCTTACAGCAGCACACTACCCCAACCTTTAGAAGCCCACTCACCTGGGAGCCTTCTCAAATGTAGGTTCTGACTCAGTACCTCTGGGCAGGCCTGATTGTCCACATTTTTCCTGGGATTCTAGGTGGTGCTACCACTGCTGATTTGAGGCCACACTTGGAGTAGTGAGACCATAGAGGCAGTTCTTTATAACTTTATGATGCCCAGCACTCCCTTCTACAGCAAATATATTGAAATGGTCTTCTTGCTATTTTGATATAGAAGTCATAGGTAAGATATGCTACTTTAAATCAATCAATTTAATGCTCTAATATTGGGTCGGCTACATAAAATCAATTTAATGCTCTAACTGTAATAATGGGTTGGCTAAAAGTTCCATTTTGTTTTTTTCCATAAAATAAAAGACACATTTTTCATTTTCACCAAAAGCTTTATTGATTTGGATATTTTGAGTACATTGGCTATCTCCTGCTAGACAGCCTGGTAGAGGCCAGGGGTGCCACTAAACATCTTCCAATGCATAAGACAATGCCAGAGCAAAGAATAATTTGGCTAAAATGTCAATAGTCCAAGAAACTTTGGAAACTACTTTTGACACATTTAATCAGTCACAGCATACACTGCACAATCCATATACTGCACAGATTGTTTTTTATGTTTCAGTTGCATTTTTATCTTTCTTGAAACAATAAAGCATAATACACTGAAAATGTTGCGTTTTCTTCCATCTTTAATATTAAAATGACTGCACAAAATTCATCAATTTTGATGTTCTCTAAATGCACACTGATATGACAGCTGTCACAAATATGACAGCTGTCACGTTCTAACAAATTTTTTTCAAATGAAGTTAAAAGCAACTAAGCTCTACTAGAGTCATCTTACAGAAAATACTAAAGAAACTTTTTGGCCAACCCAATACAAAAGAGAAATAAATGTAAAGTAATTTATAACACAATAAAACATTTTAGTATTACACTTCTTCTGAATGTTGAATTTTAGAGGAAATAGTATCTCTAATTCAGTTGCCTTTAGGGGTGGGACTATCCACTTGGACTTTGAGCAGGCTTTTCCCACCTCTGATGCTCTGTCCCTTTAGTTGGAAGGAAGGAGGCTTCCAGGAACCCCTGGGGAAAGGCCCATTGGAGGTTAGCTTTCCTCCTAATACTTTAGCTGGCATGGGAGTCATTTTGTTAGGTCCCCTTTTCACACCTGAGAAAGCAGGGGCATGCAGACCACAGGTTTGTGCTCACATATTGCACAGAACCCCAAAACTGTCCCTTCCAGTTCCACATTGTGTGTTGTCCTCTGTGTGACCTCCACAGAAGGTAGGTACCCTCATGGAATGCCATCCCCATTGTGGACAGGTGCAGGAGGGTGCAGACACCTTTGTGATGCCCAAGATGGCAACCCCTTGCTCAAAATTCATGGACTTTCAGGTGTGGGTTGGTAGGTAGATTTGCAGTGAGGACCCCCAAGCCTCCATTGAGGCCTAGATTATAGGACCCATCACAACTGGTTTTCTCAACAAAATTTATAAACAAAGTGGTTTGGGCCAGTAAAAGATGGCAGCAGAGTAGTGGGCAGCTCAGAGGGCTTTCTCAAGCTCCCCAGTGGCTGGAAAATAGAGTAAGGAACACCAGTCAGATGCAAGTCCCAGAGAATTAGTGTGGTAAGCATCTGGATTCTGAGATGCACAGTCCAGAGGCTGCAGAGAGTGAGTGGATACTTGAGAAAAAACTCAGGAGGACTAGGAGTTCAGCTCCTATAGACGAGGGACTGAGTGAGTGCTGTGCTCTGTGGCTGCGAGAGAGGGAGCCTGGCTCCCAGAACCAGAGCTGGGGAGAAGAGATCCCCTGCCATCGGCACCATGCCGGAGCTCACAGGAACACACAGGCTCTGGCAGCATAAAAGTAGAGCTGAGGCCAACACCAGTGCAGAGGGCAGCTTGCAACCCTAGCAGGAAGAGAATCCCTCTCCCACTTGCTGCACTGACTTCCACAGAGTTTACCAGGCAAAATCTGTGCAGGAGGCTGCTGCACACACACACAATAGTGAGCTGCTGGAGCTTGTCCTTTCTCCACCTTGACCAATCAGTGCTCATTGAGGATGGACAGGAAGGTAGGTGTGGCATCTTTACAAACTTAGTTATAAATATAAGGAAAGTTAAAAATCACCTCCCTTTCCTCCAAACATCTATCAATCACTTTTTTACCTTGAGCTCCCAATTCACCTATAGGAACTGTAGATCATACGTTGCTGGTAGTGCTATGAAAAAACTTACTCACCAACTGGATTAATATTTTTAGTAATTTTTTCTTTATCACTTTATTTTCTAAGTCAAATTCCTTACAGTAGGGTTTTTTTTTTTCCACTTTATGTATGTAGATTTGTTCTCTCACAATATTGATATGTAGGTATGTATATATGCAAGTATAAATATATATAACTTCTGATTAGGCCCAACACTGTTCACTTGAACTTTCTCACTGCATTCTGATTCTTCCCTCCCACTCATTTCCACATAAGAGGTAAAGTTTTCTCTCTCTCTCTCACATCTGCCTACCACTTCTTGCCATTATCTTTGCTACTTCTTTGCACCTCTCAAAAATAATCCATCATTTAGTCAACTCAGTTGTCTTTCCTCTCTTATAATAATCTTATTGTATTTACATCCTTATAAAGAGTGGCTTATTTGCAGTTGAAGGTGCGATTAAGGGTGAGGGTGATCTTTGAGGGTCAGGGGTTTGGCTAGGCTCATATGCAGTCAAACTATCTTTGAAGGTGTGGTTATTTTGCCTGGACTGGTAGTTCTGTTTTAGGAGCAGCTCGATAACAATATATTAGACATAGTGAAAGGAGTGTCTCTTGATTAGCTAGCAGGAGTGAAAAAGTCATCAAAGAGTAACACATAAACCAAAGTAAAATACAACCAGACAGCCCAAATAGATGACATAGAGAGCACCACAGAGCAACAAGTTGAGGAAATCTAGGAGACTGCACCACTGAACCCCAAAAATCTCCTACCACAGAAGAGCACCCCATGAAGGCAGAGAGTCATAATAGATTAATATGAGAAACAAAAACAAGCAATAGCAGACACACAAAATGGGGAGAAAAAGAAACAGTCCTTCACCAAAAGGAAATTAGGAATCCCCAGAAAAACTGCTAAATGAAATAGAATCAAGGAAACTATCAGACATGGAATTCAAAGAAATGGTTCTAAGAAAACTCAATGAGCTTAACAAGCTCAAAGAAAACTGCAAAGAACTCTAGTGTAACTATAAGGAACTTACTGAAAATTATACTAACATTAAAAAGGACATAGAAACCATGTTTAGAATAAGAGGAAATGAAGAATACAATTCCTGAACTGATGAACACAATAGAAGGAATTCAAAGCAGGTTAAAGGAAGCCAATGACTAGATCAGCAAATTGGAGGACAACTGGTTAAAAATAACCAGACAGTGCAACAAAATGAAAAAAGACTGAGAAAAAATGAAGAGGTTTTAAGGGAGTTTCAGGACAACATGAAATACAACAATATCCATGTCATTGGGATATAAGAAGGAGAAGAGAAGCAAAGTATAGAAAATCTGTTTGAAAAAGAAATGGCAGAAAACTTCCTTAACTTGATGAGCAAAAATGGCACTCAAGTTCAGGAAGCACAGAGGGTCCCAGTGAAGATGAACCCAAACAGGCCCACCCCAAGACACATCATCATTAAAATGGCAAATTTCAAAGACAAGGAGAAAATCCTAAAAGCATCAAGAGAGAAATAGCAAATAACATATAAGGGAGCTCTGGTAAGGTTATCAAATGATTTCTTAACAGAAACAATACAAGCCAGAAGGGAATGGCAAAAATACTCCAAGTAATGAAAAACAAAGACCTGCAAACAAGAATACTTTACCCAGAAAGGCTCTCATTCAAAATGGAAGGTAAAATAAGAAGTTTCACAGACAAAAGAAGGCTAAAAGAACACACCTCCACCAAACCAGCATTGCAAAAGATGCTATAGGGCCTGCTTTAAAATGATGAAGAAACAGAGAATGACAGAGAGGTATACAGGAACGAAGGAGGGAAATGTCAAAAAATAAGAACCTCTCAATAATAACCTTAAACATAAATGGATTAAATGCACCAATAAAAAGACATTGTTATTTATACATAGCTGAATGTATAAAGAAGCATGACCCAAACATATGCTGTCTACAAGAAACCCACCATAGAACAAAAGATCAACACTGACTGAAAGTGAAGGGATGGAAAAATATATTTCTAGCAAATGGACATGAAAAAAGGGCTGGGAGTAGCAACACTTATATCAGACAAAATAAATTTTACAATGAAGGCCATAAAAAGAGACAAAGAAGGACATTTCATAATACTTAAGGGAACAATCCATCAAGTATATGTAACCCGCCCTGGCTGTTAGCACAGTGGATAAGGTGCCAGCCTTCGAACCCAAAGGTTGCAGGTTCGATTCCCCAGCCAGGGCACATAAGCAGGTTGCAAACCAGGTCTCCAGTCAGGTCTGTGGCTGGAGGCAGGTGAAACGCAACCATACATTGATGTCTCTCTCTCTCTCTGCCTCTCTCCCTTCCCCTCTTTCTAAAAATAATGAAATAAAATCTTAAAAAAAAAGAATATATAACCCTTATAAACCTATGAACCCAACATAGGAGCACCCAAATACATAAGGAAAATCTTGGAGGACTTCAAGAAGGATATAGACAGCAACACACTAATAGTAGGAGATTTTAATAACCCATTATCAACAATGGACAAATCTTCCAAGGGAAAAAATACCAAGGATATTGTGACATTGAACAACACTCTATATGAAATGGACTTAACTGACGTATACAGAACTTTTCATCCCAAAAAAGCAAAATATACATTCTTCTAAAATGCACATGGAACTTTCTCAAAGATAGACCACATAATAGGACACAAGACAAGCCTCCATAAATACAAGAAAATTGAGATCATACCAAGCATCTTCTCAGATCACAATGGCTTGAAACTAGACACCAACTTCAAGGGAAAAAGCCAAAATCTTCTAATTCCTGGAGAATAAATAACATGCTATTAAGCAATGAATGGGTAAACAATGAGATCAAAAGAGGAATCAAAAAGTACCTGGAAACAAATGAAAATGAATACACAACAGCCCAAAACTAATGGAACACAGCAAAGGGAAGCCTCAAAGGGAAATTCATAGCGATACAGGCCTACCTAAAAAGGTTAGAAGAAACTTGTACAAACAAACTAACCATAAAACTACAAGAACTGGGAAAGCTTCAACAAATGAAGTCCAGAGCAAGTAAAAGGAAGAAAATTATCAAGATCAGAGCAGAACTAAATGACATAAATACAAAAATCAAAAATCTAAGGATCAATAAATTCAGAAGCTGGTTCTTTGAAAAGATAAAATTGACAAGCCTTTAACTAGACTCATTAAGAAAAAAATAGATAAGACCCAAGTAAACAAAATCAGAAATGACACAGGAGAAATCACAACTGAAACCACAGATATACAAAGGATTGTAAGAAATTACTACATACAATTATATGACAAGAAATTTGACAACCTGGGTGAAATGGGCAAATTTCTGGAAATGTATAACTTAACCAAAACTGAATCAAGAAGAAGCAGAAAGCCTGAATAGACCAATAAAAACTAGTGAAATTGAAGAAGTAATCAAAAAACTCACAGAACACAAGAGCTCCAGACCAGATGGATGGCTACACATGTGAATTTAGGGAAGAACTAATTCCTATCCTCTCTACCTATTCCAAAAAATCCAAGAAGAGGGAAGACTTGCAAACTCTTTCTATGAGGCCAGTATCCAGGTCAAGACACAACAGAAAAAGAAAACTATAGGCCAATACCTCTGATGAACATAGATGCTAAAATTCCCAGCAAAATATTGGCAAACCAGATCCAGCAATTAAAAAAAAAAATCATATACAAGAACCAAGTGAGATATATCCAAAAGATGCGGGGATGGTACAATATTCACAAATCAATAAATGTAATACATCACATAAACAAGCTGAAAGACAAAAACCATATGATCATATCAATAGATGCTGAAAAAGTATTTGATAAAGTACAACAACACACTTTTATGATAAAAACATTCAGCAAGAGGGGAATAGAGGGAGCATACCTCAACATAAGAAAGGCCATATATGAGAAACCTGCAGCTAACATCATACTCAATGGGCAAAAGCTGAAAGCCTTTCCTTAAGATCAGGAACAAGGCAAGGGTGTCCACTCTCTCCACTTCTATTCAGCATAGTTTTGGAAGTTCTAGCCACAGCAATCAGACAAGAAAAAGGAATCAAAGGCATCCAAATTGGAAAGGAGAAAGTAGAAGTGTCATTAATTGCAGATGACATGATAGTACATAGAAAACCCTATAGACTCCACTAAAAAGCTGCTCAACCTAATAAGCAAATTTGGAAAAATAGCTGGATACAAAGTCAATATCCAGATATCAAAGGCATTTTTATACTCCAGCAGTGAAACATCAGAGGAAGAAACTAGAAAACATATCCCATTTATTATAGCAACAATAAAAAAATAAAGTATGTAGGAATAAATTTAACCATGGAGATAAAAGATTTGTACTTGGAAAACTACAGAACAGTGAAGAAAGAAGTTAAGGAAGTACAAATAAATGGAAGCCCATACCATGTTCGTGGATAGGAAGAATTAACATCATAAAAATATTCATACTAGTCAAAGCCGTCTGTACATTCTATGCAATCCCCATTAAAATACCATCGTATTTCACACACCTCAAACAAATACTTGTAAAAATTATATGGAGTCAAAAACCACTCTTTCCTCAAGATAGCTTCAGCAATCCTGAGAAAGAAGAATGAAGTAAGAGGAATCACAATATCAGATATCAAACTATATTACAAAGTCATATTAATCAAACCAGTTTGGTACTGGCACAAGAACAAATAGATCAACAGAATAGAGAGCCCAGAAATAAGCCCAGGACTTTATAGATGACTAATATTTGATGAAAGTGGAAGGAACATAAAATGGAGTGCAAATAGCCTCTTCAACAAGTGGTATTGGGAGAACTGGACAGACACATGCAAAAAATGAAACTAGACCATGACCTTACACCATTCACCAGAATAAACTCAATATAGATAAAAGACTTAAACATAAGTAGTGCTACCATAAGAGTCCTAGAAGAAAATATAGGCAAATAAATTGCAGATATCTCATGCAGCAATATTTTCATGGCTCTCTCTCCCAGGACAAGGGAAATAAAGGAACAAATAAACAAATGGGACTACATTAACCTGTAAAGTTTCTGCTCAGTCAATGAAATCATCCACAAAATGAGAAGGGAACAAACCATATGGGAAAACATATTTGCCAATGAGACTTCAGACAATAGTGTGATCTCCAAAATGTTTAAAGAACTAATATAACTCAACACCAGGGAGACAGACATCCCAATTAAAAAAATGGGCAAAGGACCTGAACAGACACTTCTCCAAGGAAGACATACAAAGGACCCATAGGCATATGAAAGAATATTCAACATCACTATCCATCAAAGAGATACAAATTAAAACCACAATGAGGTACTACCTGAAAATTGTCAGAATGACCATCATCAGCAAAACAACAATCAACAAATGCAGGTGAGGATGTGGAGGGAAAGGAACCCTGGTGAACTGCTGGTGGGAATGCAGGCTGGTGCAGCCACTATGGAAAACAGTATGGAATTTCCTCAAAAAATTAAGAATAGAACTACCTTATGACCCAGTGATTCCACTGCTAGGTTTAATTTATACCTGAAGAGTCCTGAAAAGCCAATTCAGAAGAACTATGCACCCCTATGTTCATAGCAGTGCTATTTACAATAGCCAAGCGCTGGAAACAACCTAAGTGCCCTTCAGTGGATGAATGGATCATAAAACTCCCCTCTGTCCCCCTCTCCACCCACCCATTCCCCCCAAAGTCATTCCCACCTGTTGTCCATGTCCATGGTTCCTTTATACTAAGATGGATGTAATATAACAACAATAAAAAAAAAAAAAAAAAAAAAAAAAAAAAAAAAAAAAAAAAAAAAAAAAAAAAAAAAAAAAAAAAAAAACTGTGGTACATTTATGCAGTGGACACAATTCATTCAACAGAAAGAAAGAAGGAACTTCTACCATTTGTGATAGCATGGATGGAACCAGAGAGTATCACACTTAATGAAAAAAGCCAGGCAGCAAAAGTTAAATACCACATATTCTCACTTAATACAGGAGACTAATGAACAAAACATACAGGTAAGCAGAAAGAACCAAGGAACAGAGGGGAAAAAGAAGAGGAGCAGAATGATGGTGACTAGGGGTAAGAAGGAGGAGGAGAAGAGCAAAAATGGGGGAAGGAATCAGATGAGGAGATAGTGAGGAGGACCCATGGACATGGACAATGTGCTGGGAATTGACTAAGGGAGGTGGAGCCAAGAGGGTGGCAGGGGAGAGCAAGAGGGGAAAAATGAAACAATTGTAATACAACAATAATAAATAAAATTAACTTAAAAAAGTGATTAATTGGAGGAAAAGGATCTGATAAGTATGGCACTGTTTCAAGTTGGTTCTGAAGATGTAACAGAGCAACTGCCTTTTATGTCACTGAGTGAACTCTTACCCAGAGCACATGTACCAATAAGCCCAAAACATTGCAGGCATCTATTGCTGCGTAAGAAACCATCTCAAACACTGTGGCTTTAAACATGTTTCCCCATGATTTTGCAATCTGAGCTGAGCTCAGCAAGGCGGTTCTATTGGTAGTCACTTAGAGTTTCCATGTGGCCCCAGTCATCTGGAGTGGAATTGGGCTAAGATCCAGGATGGTGCCACCCTCAGCCTTGTGTCCCACCTCTGACACACGTGGGACAGTAGGGCCAATAACATTGCTTGGTCTCTCAATCTCCCTCTGATCCCACCAGCAGGATAAGCATTCAGACCACCCTACTTGGTGACTCCAGGCTCTAAGATTGTGCCTAGACTGGATCTGGGCATAATGTTCACTCTGCCACATTCTACTGGGTAAAGCAAGTCATGATGGCAGCCCAAACTTGGGAAGGGAGACAAGTCCACCTCTTTGTGGTGGCCTCACAAAGATGCTGTGGTCATTTTTAAACCACCACTCAGGAAGATTTGGTTGCTGTCTTTCTGCACTGACAGATCCAATGGAAAGCTCCCAGACCGAGTTGAATAAGGAATACACCCCAGTTCCTCAGGTGGCCAGCATATTCATGACCATTTTGGGCCCTGAAAGCTGGTAGTACTTGGGCATTTTCCAGGCAAGCTACTAGTTTCCTGGGAGCAATGAACCATTTGTGTACAAGCAGGAGAAAGTCATTGTAGATTCCAGTAGGTACCAGAGTAAGAGTTAGGGCAGGATGCATCTCTTATGTTGGGCTCTATCCCAGGAGGCTGCTCCTTTTATTGGTTAGCTGTGGGTGGTCATGGCTCTTATTGGGGCAGTCAGGCATTTGGGGGCCAAACCACATATGTCTAAATAATAACTAACAGCACTCTTATAACTCAAATAGAGCATATTCTTATATTTACTGCAACATAACAAACTTGCATCATAGTGATTAAAACTATTAATATGTATAAAGTGCTTAGAACAATGCTTGGCATGTGAAAGGCCCAGACATTATTAGGGACCCATAGTAGTACAGGCACTCTTGTTATATTGATGGTTTCTGAGAGTTCTGTGCAAGTGTCGGTTCGGTGGGCCTTCTGCTTCGTGATGACCACGCAGCAAAGCTAGCCCCTGCTGCCTATGTGAGAGCCACAGGGCTTCCAGGTTCTCAGGCTTCGAAAAGACATGTGGAAAGCAAGGTGAGCCCAGCACCAGTTTTCCCACTTTCTCAGCAATGTCTGTTTAATAGGGGACATCAGAGTAGCTATCACCTCTCCTGCTGCAATATCCCATTGAGCTCTGAGATTAAAAAAGCCCATCCCAGAAGCTAGGCTCCAGAGCATGAGCTCCCTTCTCTCTCAGCCTTCCTGCTGCTCTGCCCTCAACCCTGGCCTTACATTGCTATCTTTTTCTGGGGTGCCTATTGTTCCCAAGAGTTGGAGTTAATGGAATCTATGTATTGTTTGCCAAGCAAAAAAGATGTTTTCTTCTCCTCTCCCAAGCTGTGACTCTATCCCTGCTCTTTGTTAGTGCCAGCAGTCTGGAACTGCATTCCTGCAGCTGGGAGTCACCTGGAAACACCAGCCCTGGTGACCTAGGACTGAGCCTCAAACTATTCTAATAATTTCCCAAGCACACTGGTTTCCAAAGGTTTTTACATCTTGGGAAATTAATCTAGACTCATTGCTTTGGGGTGGCCCCAACAATCTGTCAACCTTCTGTATCTAAGCTTTTAAAACAACAGTTTTAAAGGCATGCTCAGACCACATAGGGAGCAGCCTAACCCTTTTGTCTCTATGCCTTGTGTTCATTTGGACTTGTGTTAGCACGAGAGCCAGGCCTTCTGAGGGCCTGGTGAACACCCCCAAGGCTCCCTGCCACAAGCTGCTCTCAGCTGCTTCTCCACAACCATAGGATCAAAGTGCCTGTGATCCTTTATCCCAGAGCTACAAGAAAAATGGAGCTGGGGAGGCATGCTCATGGGGTGAGGCTGCAAAGCTCAGAACAGGGTGACTGTGGATGAGGAGGAGCAGAAGGGTGACCCCTGGGCTTTGGGGAGGATGGAGGGCTCACCAGCCTGGTGTCAGAGACACTCATTGACCCAGGCCTGAGTTCTCCTCTCCAGGCACTTCTGCAATCTGGAAGCTTGTCTGCAAAGTGCATGGTTCACGCAAAGTGCTGAACCTCGAGCCTGGATTCAAGTTCCTGCACTTACGAAACTGACTGACTTCTCAGGTCACAGGTGTCCCCACTGTAGGGTGGGAATGAGAGTTCCTCTTACTTCACAGAGCTATTGGGAACACTTTTCCAGGTGTTGTGTGGTGGTCAGTCCTGGGCATGGGTGGCTCCAGGGAGCATCTTCTTCTACAGGCTATTCACCTTTCCAGTTTGCATCCCTCTGCCTCTATCTCAAGGGCTGCAGGACCAGCCATCCCTGCCATCAGGGCAGATGAAATGTCCAGAGTGAGCCACATGTGTAACTGGACATCACATTTAAAAAGTTATAAGGAAACAGGGAAAATTAATTTTATTGTGTTTCATCCAATATATCTAAAATATTTAAATAAGTAACAATGTAAATATTCTGGATGACATATTTTACATTCCCCTTTTCTCACTAATGCTATATGTAATTGAATATGATCTCACATGCAGCATCTCATTCTGGACTAGTCTTGTTTTCAGTGCCTGATAGCCAAATGGGTTCATGACCAGTATAAGACAGTTGGTGCTTATCACTGAATGGCTATGGTCACAAAGTGGCTCTTCATAGAAAGAAGGAAGTAGAAACCTTGGTTCTCCTCAGTTTCCCACTTGGTGGTGCAGAGAGACAGCCGCACCTGTCCTTATAACTGCTGGCCTGGAAACATTGCTATGACTGGATGGTTCCAGAAGGGAGCCTGGCTCCTGAGCATAGTGTGGTAGAAGCCTACTACTTGATAAAGGAAAAGGCTGGTGGGAAGAAGGGCACACAGGTCCTGTCTATCCCCCACAGGCTACAGTGCTCCCTGCCTTTACTGAGGCTGGAGGAAGCCAGGGTTATGCAACTGCCTGGGGCCCTGAGCTGGGCTGCTATAGTGCTCACCATGAGTGCAGAACATTGAAGCAAACAGAGCAGAAATATCCACAGGTCTTATCTCAGTGTCATTGCAAGAGGATGCAAGTGGGTTGAGGGCAGGGGAAATGGCAGGAAGGTCAATCACCATTAGAGGCCCCAGCATTGCTATAAGGACTGATAGGATGGGGGACATGGCTGCTGCCACCCCAATCAGCTGTTGGGGGTGGTTGTGATGACAGTGACAGGCCCAGCTGGGGATGAGAATGCCTTCAAGACTGGACATGTCACCTGGGAGGTTTGGTATACTATGAGGGTTGGGAGCAGGGTGGCTACAGCTGAGGAAGCAGAGGAAGGGTGGCCCAGGGCCTGGTGCTCACAAGTATCTTCATATCAGGGGAACTGAAAACAACAGTCCTTCCTTATAGAGTCTTTAGAGTCCTAAAGATCATAAGAGCACCATTAAATGGAACTGCATCCTGCATTTTCATTTCTGTGCAGAATGGTCACCTTACTTAGAGCCTTTGTGTACTTCAGGGTGATTGTGGTCTGAGGTCTATGGCTCAGATGCCTGGAAGCCTCCCCTTTGACATTCAGGATCACTTTTGGCCCCTTGGGCAGTCTCTTTTCATCAAAGGTACACAGGCCGTTCATTTGCCTGGTGGAGAGCTCAGGAGTAAGTGCTGGCAAAGGTGCATCTTCTGTGTCTGGCTCTGACTGTCCTCACTGGGGTCATGGTCCTTCTGAGGTATCCTCTAAGGCCAACTGTTACAGGAGCCCCTCTGTTGCTTCCTTGCTCCCTGGGTTCCTGATCTCTAGGCTGCCTGCATCACTGCCATTGTAGTGGACTTCCCAAAACACAGGTCAGCCAGCGCATGGCATTTTGTGGGGTCCAGACCCAGCTTAACTCTGTGCCAGCTGTGGCACAGTGGATCAGCATTTCCCCTGTGGGACTCAGTTTCTTCATCTGTGGGAATGCTACCCCCAGCTACCTGGTGTCTCTGAGAATGGTGAGGAGTAGTTACACCAGGGCTCTGGAGTCAGTTTTGTCCCATTCCAGGTGTGTTAGTTGCTCAGGCTGCCAATGCAAAGCTTATAGGTGGCCATCCTCTTGTGTTTTCATGTAGTATTTCCTCTGTGCATGATTTCTTTCCAGTCTCTCTCATAAGGACACCAGTCATATTGGATTAGGACCCCTTTTAACTTAGTCACATTTTTAAAGGCCTTATCTTGGGCAAGGTTACCTTCTGTGTCTCAGTGTCCTGATGTAAACAAGTGTAATGACAAGGTTATTGTGAATATTAGAGCACAAAGTTGGGGTCTAAAACATCTCAAACACTTTTGCTTGCATAGTGCCTTGCATTTTAAAAATTATGCATCTTGAATGTGTTTTGTTGACATCTAAACTTTTTCATCATAAATATAAATTGTTGCAAAGGTTGTAATTTCCAAAGCAACACAAATATTGACATTTTAAAATGAAATGGTTAAATCTTTCTTTTACATTTAAATGTCATGAATTCAGTAACTACCTCTGTTGATTTAAAAAGAGTCCATAAACAAGATTTAGCTATTAGAAATTTTGTTATTATTCCTTTATCTCTTTGTGCTTTTATACTCAACTCACCCAACAAAATTTTATCTTACTTTAGTAAGATTTTTTGTACATTTTAGTACATTTTTTGTTTTGAAAGTCCTTTATTGGTCATCCTGTTACATGTTTCTGTAAAATAACATGTAAAATTTTTAAATTAAATTTTTTAATTTTCTTATTTCATAAGTCTCTAGATTTTAAACTTTTTCTGGATTAGGTCATCAGTATTACAGTTACTAATATTTATAAAATGAGTGTGAAATTAATCAAAACCACATAAATACAAAGTTTAGATAAACAATAACCATAAGAAATAAAATTGTATTAGAAATGTATTTTAGTAAAATGGATTTTTATTTTGCTTCATATACCCTTATATAAATTTAGTTAATGATAGGCTTAAGCCTCAGTTTTATTCCTATTTTTCTAATAGATGTTAGCTTTATATATTAAATAAATATATATTTAATATATATTAAATACCTAATTTAATATAAAAAGAGGCAGGGATATATGAAGTTTTCTTATGCCACTCGGTACTTTAAACTACTTTCCAGCTATAAGTCGAAAGTCATATAGTGATTTATCATGGAAAATGGTTTTTAATACTTTACCAGTTGACAACTGGATTAGGTCATTATTCAATCTTTGTTGAAAGCAAAATGCAGGAAACCTCCCCCTAGTGAAAAGTATAGTCATTCTCCCAGTCATTAGTCATTCACCCTCTCAACACTGGCACCAATGTTTCACATCATCTCTTGTTTGGTGCTCACTGGTTTTTGCCCCTAGAACAGGTCTCCATAGTATCAATACATGTCAGGGTAGGTGAGGGCTATTCCTGGACTTTCTGAAGTGAAAAAGGTAATGTGACAGGGAAGGGAGGAAAGGAATACAGCCTGACCTCAAGTATGTTTCAGGAGAAAGAATATCTAGGAAGGAATACCTCCAAAGGTGAGAATCTAGAAATAGATTTCCTTAAAACTGTCCTAAGAGCACCTGAGACCTGCAATCCCCAAGGTATGCAGAGCACTGATCAATCTACACAAGAAGCTTATTCATGAAGTACTCAATAAATGTTAACTATGACTTTATTACTGTTGTATCTATCAACTATCTGGTACGTAGTACTGGAATGGAATACAGTAAATGGAATGCAGAGAGTTAGGTACCAAGAGGCAGTTGGGCTAGATAAATAAAATAAAACCCTTTAAAGTTGAGATTTTCTCATCCTAGTCTGGAACCTGAATTGGTCACCTGCATGAAAGATCACTCCAAATGTGTAGCTTAAAACAACAGCATTTTATTTGCTTACAATTTTTCAGGTCAGCTATTTAGCCTGGGCTCAGCTAAACAGTTCCAAGCTCAATGGGAGTCAATCTGTCATGCAGCTGCAGTCCAACAGTCTGTCCATCAGCTGGAGCCTGCTTTGGGGACTCAGCTGAGATGATTTGCATCTGTTCCATGTAGGCTAGCCAGACTGATGGTAGCAGAATTCCATGCAAGAAGGGTGGGAGGGAGGAAGAAGGTGAGGAGGAGGAGGAGGGAGAAGGGACTGAAGGGAGGGGAATGGAGGGCAGGGCAAGGCAGGTTGGGAAGAGAAGGGGGAAGGAGAAACAGAGTGCACAACGTGTGTGCAAATCTCAGGGCACAAGGGCCTTTTATGTCTCTGCTTGGCTAATGTTTCATGGGCCACAGTGTGCCACATGGCCACACCCAGAGTCATTGTGGGAGGGTGTCACACATGAGTGTGGATAGATACAGGGAGGTGTGATCACACAACCCCAGAGCCCTGTGTCTGCTTCAGCTCTACTTTTATTTGAGGTGAACTCAACTGTGAGCTTAGTTTCAACACTTGTTAGAATAACTGCCTAGATATTCTTATTTTTCCTTTTCAACTAGAATCTTATTTTTCTCAAGGAGACTGACTGTGGAGGATATCTTTCTCTAAGACTATTTTTCCAAGGGCATCTGTTAGTCCTGTAAGAGTATTGATCAGAGAATGGAAACCCAGTTTATAGAAAATAGCATCTAAGTGGAAACAGGTGACCCTAAGAAGGCTTTTTCATCATTAAGGCTGAGCTCATAAGTTGGGTGGCTCTGTTACTCCTGGACCCTTTCAAGTTAGAACCCAACTCAACCTAGCAACAAAAGAAGAGGAAAAGGAAGAGGAAAAAGAAGAAGGAGGAGAAGGTTTTGAGTTATGTAACCAGGAAGTTTGGGTTATATGCTTCTTGCCTGGCTTGATGCAGGTGTGGTATCCATGCTCTGCTGTACTCATCCAAAGAGAAGTACAAAAGCCCTGAGAGGTGACTTGAACCAACAGCTGGTCAACACTTGGGCACCTATATCTCCCATTAATTCCTAGAGTATACGAGGTCTGTCCCAAAAGTATTGGCCTTGAAAACTGTGTTAATTATATTGGCATTGGCTCACTATTTCCGGAACAGACCTTTTCATATGTCTAAAGTAGCCTTTATTTACTATCTTCTATTTATTTTTCCTTTCACAGTGAGACATTATTTGGTGAAGTGCCCTCAGAACAGGTAGGAATATTTTTCCTTTTTTCAAATGAAACTATTTGTTATTTTACTTTCTTTTGATATTACCAAGAAATTGGTTAAATTTTTATCTTTACTTAAAGGACTGCACATTAGTCCACACGTTGGCCTAAAAGTGTGTGTATTCCTGCACACATATGCATATTCCAGACTCCATGCTCTGGCTGTTACCCCAAGAGGATCTAGAAAGCATGTGGTTCATGCTGGCCTAATATACAAGCAGGAGGAAGCTTAGCACCTGCTCCTGGAGGATGGATGGTTCCCCCTTTTAAAAAGGGGCTGGCAATTAGACTGAACCACTTTGATGTGTTGTGACTACAGATCACTACTAATCTTTTTCCAACAATGCTGGCTTATTCTCTGTCCCTCTGTAAAATGTAACCATTAGTAATATATAACATATGTGCTAAGATGCTAGCCTTTTAGCTGGTGGGACACCCCTCACAATGTTATAGTGAATGTTGCAAACTTAATAATGTTTAAAAGTGTGAGACTTTTGATCCAGACAAGAGAGCATAGGTCAGTTTGTCCCTGTTCTTCCCAGCTAAACACAACCATAACCTTGGAAATAATATAAGAGACAACCAAGGAAGACTCTTTTAAAATAATGAATAAAATATTAACAAACAAAACAAAAAACCTGGAACACTATAGATTGCTGATGGGAATGTTAAATGGTATAGCCACTTTGGAAAACACTTTGCTGGTTTCTTAAAACATTAAACATAAACTTTTCATATGACCCAGCAATTCCACTCATACAAATCTACCCAAATGAAAATGTATGTCCACATAAAGACATACATGCAGTTATTCATAGCTGCTTTATTCATAATAACCAGAAGCTAGAAAAAAATAAATAAATATATTCATCACCTGGTATATAGATAAACAAAATTTAGTATAGTCATTCAATAAAATACTATTTGATAATAAAAAGGAATGAAATGCTGATATGCTGCACTGAATTGACCTCAAAAACATTAAATGAAAGAATTCAGATGTAAAAAATTACATATTATATGATTTTGTTTGAAATGTCCAGAAAATGTACATCTGTCTATAAAGGGCAGGAGAGAAATTTTGGGAGATGACAAAAATGTTCTAAAACTGTATTGTAATGATGATTGCATAATTTTATAAATACACGGAAATTATTGAATTATATACTTATGATTGATTTTTTAAAAGATTTTATTTATTTTTAGAGAGAGGGGAAGAGAGGGAGAAAGAGAAGGAGAGAAACATTAATATGTAGTGGCTGACTGGGGACCTGGCCCACAATTCAGGCATGTGCCCTAACTGGGAATCAAATCAGTGACCCTTTGGTTCATAGGCCACATCAGCCAGGGCTGATAAGTCAATTTATAGTAAATAAGTTATGCTCCAGTTAACCTACTTGTTTCTTTTTTAGAGCTTATGCTTTCATGAAGTATTTCAGATGGGGGATGGGCAGGTGATGGCTGGGGTCAGAGGCTATGTAGAGCCAGCCTGCACTGTTTATTAAGATTTGCCTGATGCGATTTAGTTTGTATCTGATCTCTTCACACTCGCATGTGGTACCAGGCATTTGGGCCTTTTTCCTTTCCTTCCTAGGCCTTCCCTTCATTTGCCCTACCCTGAGTTGGTGCTGACTAAAGCTAGAAGTATAGGAAAGGGCATCAACCCAGCCTGGTAGGCATTGGAGTTGGGTCTTTCCCAGCCATGGGATCCCTAGCATCAGTTAGATATGACTACAGGTCTGCTGAAATGATGCCCCATCTACAAGCTGATGCTGTCATCAAGACTGGTTGTGGAAGCCCCAATATGGCAACAAAGTAGAGAGCAGTGCTGCTGGTGTTCTCGAGTACCAGAGCAGCTGGAGGACTGGATAGGGAGCATGAGACATCTTCAGGTCCCTAAGAATTGGAGAGTAAGCATCTGGACTCAGGGGAGCACAGCCAGAAGCTGTAGAGACCTACAGGAGAGCAGGTGAGACAGTTCCAAACCGGCCAGTGGGCCGAGGTTGGCTCTGGGTAGTGGCAGCTCTACCCAGAGGGGCATGTTTAACTGAAGCAACTCCAGGCTCCCTGGCAACTAGAAATCTGAACAATGAAGTGTGGGCAGCAAGGGCAAATGCTGGAGGGAACAAGGAATTGAACTCCTGCAGGGGAGCAACTGTGTGAGAGCCTCCCTCTGGCAACAGGGAGAGGAAGCTCCTCACTGGGTCAGAGGTGGAGGAGAAGAGTCCTGTGGGGAGCAGGAGCCAGGGAGCAAGGAAGTGCACTGGCCATAGCAGCAAGAGGGCCGAAAACAGTGCTGCTGGGCTACCAGAAAAAGAATGGCTTGAAGCCCCTGCAAGGGGAGAGAGGCCCAGCCCCATGCACCCACACTGGGCCCCCAGGCTCCCAAGGAAACTCCAAACTGGGAGCCTGGAACTTGTAGCTGGGGCAACTGACATGCCCATTGCCAGCAATAAAGGCTGCACTGCAGACATCCTGGGAGGGGCGCATCACAGAGGCGACATGAAGGACTCCTTGGAGAGCTGGTGTGCTTGGAGGATTGGCCCTCGCCAGGAGGAGCTGGGCAGTGTTGGCAGACCCCGGGCACTGTTGGCGGACAGGCGCTGCCTCCTCAGGGAGCTGCGGGGGCAGGGCCAGTCATCACAGGAACCAGCAAGGTTGCAGGCACCCTGCAGGGATGCAGGTGCCCATCAAAGGCAAGAACCTCTGCCAGGAGTTGGAGGGGGCACCCTGTGGGGGGAGGGCCCCAGAACACCAGCAACCCTAAAACACAGCAAGGCTACTGGAGGCCCAGCCTACCTGGGGGCTGACACTCAGAATCAGCCCTGACTGTGACAATCATAGGCCCTGCCACTCCAAGACCAGCTAGAATGTAGACTGCAGAGACCTGTCCAAGAAAAAGAGGCAGACTCAGGAAATGGATTGCTGCTAATCTCAAGCACCTCAGTTACACCGAGAGCTACATGAACTATTAATCCCTAACATATCCTTTTCAAAAGTTACTTCTCACATATTTTTAATCCTCCCCTATCTCAATCCACCTAAATACCCAAGGCCCTCCCCCTATTCTTGATTTAAAGTCTACTCACTCTCTGGATACAACTCATCCCCAGTCCTCAATCTAAGTATTCCTCCCATCCCCAGCCACCAAAAACCCTTTCTTTATTCTTTTCTTTTTTTCTTTTTTCTCTTTTTTTTTTCTTCCTTTTTTTTTTTTTTCTTCTTCCTGTTAAAAGCCCACAGGTCCTGGCTCCACCTGGACCAATCAAAGATCATAAAGGGTGAATAGCCACTGAAAGCCTTTCTTTATTATTATTATTTTTTCTTTCTTTTCTATTAATTTTTCCATATTTTTTTTCTTTTTTTATATATTTAAAAAAATTTTTTTTCTTTGCTATAAGCCCACAGGTCCTGGCTCTCCACCTGGAACAATCAAGGATCATTAAGGGTGAACTGCCATCTAAACCCTTTTTTCTTACCATATATATAAACACACACACACACACACACATACATATATACATATGTATATATATATATTTTTATGCTAAAAGCCCTCAGGTCCTGGCTCCATCCAGACCAGTCAGGGATCATTAAGGGTAAACAGCCATCTAAACCCTTTCTTATCATTTTTATTATCTTTTTTTTTTTTTCTTTTTTTCCTGCTAAAAGCGCACAGGTCCTGGCTCCACCTGGACCATTCAGAGATCACTAAGGGTGAACAGGGAGGCAGATGCGGCAACTATATACATAGGCTTACACTGTTCACTCATACTTGAGGCATTCTGATTCTCCCTCTCCTCATTTCTATGAGAAAGGATAGAAGGAGTATCTTGACTGAAAGGAAAGGAGCAGTATACACAACCAATCCAGAACACAACCAGACAGCCCAAATAAAGGCCACACCAAGAGCAACAAGTGGAGAAACTCTGGGAGACTTCAACATTGAACTTCACAAATCTCCTAACACAGAAGGGTGCTCAAGTTAGGCAAGGAAACAAAGCACATTAATCCAAGGAAAAAAGAAAAAACAAAACAAAAAGCAAGCAACAACAGACACCCAAAATGGGAACAAAGAATCAGTCCATCACCAAAAGGAAAGGAAGAATCCCCAGAAAGACCACAAATGAAACAGAGGCACCCGAAATATCAAAAAAGGAATTCAAAAGAATGATAATAGAAAAGCTCAATGAGCTTAGCCAGCTCAAAGAAAACTATAAACAACTCAGGGAAGTTACAAGGAACTTATTGAGAGCTACAACAGCATGAAAAAGGACATAGAAACTACCAATAAGTGCCAGGAGGAAATGAAGGATACAATTTCTGAATTGAAGAATACAGTAGAAGGAATCCACATTAGGCTAGAGGAAACAGAGGACCAGATCAGCAAGTTGGAGGATAATGTAGACAAATACTCCAAGACAGTACAAGAGAATAAAAAAAGGCCGAACAACATTGAACAGAGCTTAAGAGAGCTGCAGGACAACATGAAATGTAACAACATCCGTATCTAAGGATACCAGAAGGAGAAGAGAAACAAGGAATGGAAAACCTGTTCAAAAAAGTCATGATAGAAAATTTCCCTAACATGATGAGTGAAAAATTTAATCAAGTTCAGGAAACTCAGAGGGTCCCAATGAAGATCAACTGAAACAGACCAACACCACGGCACATTGTTATTAAAATGGCTAATTTCAAAAGCAAAGAGAGAATCCTAAAAGCATCAAGAGAGAAACAACAAATAACATATAAGGGGGCTCCAATAAGGCTTTCAAATGATTATTCAACAGAAACAATTCAAGCCAGAAGGGAATGGCAAAAAATATTTCAAGTAATAGTACACAAAGGCCTACAACCAAGATTACTCTACCCAACAAGGCTTTCATTCAAGATAGAAGGAGAAATAAGGAGCTTCCCAGACAACAACAAAAAAAAGGCTAAAAGAATACATCTCTACCAAACCAGCATTGCAAGAAATGCTAAAGGGTCTGCTCTAAAAATAAGTAAACAAATGAAATGAAGAAACAGAGAAAGCCAAAGAGGAATACAGGTACAAAGGGAGAAAATGGCAATGAATAAGTATCAATCAATAATAACCTTCAATGTAAATGGATTAAATGCACCAATCAAAAGACATAGGGTAGCCGAATGGATAAGACAACATGACCCATATATATGCTGTCTTCAAGAGACCCACCTCAGAACAAAAGATCGACACAGATTGAGAGTGAAGGGATGGAAAACTATATATCAAGCAAATGGACATGAAAAAAAAGCTGGAGTAGCAATACTGATTTCAGACAGAATAGATTTTACAATGAAGACCATAAAAAGGGGAAAAAAGGACATTTCATAATACTTAAGGGAACAATCCATCAAGAAGAAATAACTCTGATAAACATATACGCACCCAACATAGGAGCTCCGAAATATATAAGGAAAATCTTGGAGGACTTTAAGAAAGATATAGATAGCAACATTATACAGATATAGACATACCCCACTATCAACAATGGACAGATCTTCCAAACAAAAAATCCCCAGAGATGTTGTGGCATTGAACAATACTCTAGAGGAAATGGACCTAACTGATGTATACAGAGTCTTTTACCCCAAAGAAGCAAAATACACATTCTTTTCAAATGCAAATGGATCATTCATTCTCTAAGATAGACCACATGGTAGGTCACAAGACAAGCCTCCACAAATACAGGAAAATTGAAATCATACAAAGCATCTTCTCAGGTCACAATGGTGTGAAACTAGAAACCAATCTCAAGGGAAAGAAACAAAAATTCTCTAACTTATGGAGACTGAATAACATTCTTTTAAGTAATGAATGGGTTAACAATGAGATCAAGGTTGAAATCAAAAAGTTCCTAGAAACAAATGACAATGAACACACAACAGCCCAAAACCTATGGGATACAGGAAAGGCAGTGCTCAGAGGGAAGTTTATAGTAATACAGGCCTTTCTAAAAAGGTCACAAGAAGTTTATAGAAACAACCTACCCATAAAGCTGCAAGAACTAGTGGAGCAACAACAAACAAAGCCCAGAGCAAGTAGAAGGAAGGAAATCATCAAGATCAGAGCAGAACTAAATAACTCAGAGATTCAAACTACAATTCCAAGAATCAACAGGTCCAGGAGCTGGTTCTTTGAAAAAATAAAATTGACAAGCCTTTATCCAGACTCATCAAGAAAAAGAGAGAGAAGACCCAAATAAACAGAATCAAAACTGACAGAGGAGAAATCACAACTGATACCTCAGAAATATAAAAGATTGTAAGAAGTTACTACAAACAACTCAATGACAAAAAATATGACAACCTGGATGAAATGGACACATTTCTGGAAAGGTATAATCTACCAAAACTGAACCCAGAAGAAGCAGAAAGCCTAAATAGGCCAATAACAACCAGTGAAATTAAAGAAGTAATCCAAAATCTCCCAAAGTACAAAAGCTCTGGACCGGACGGATACACAGGTGAATTTTACCAAACATTTAAAGAAGAACTAACTCCTATCCTTCTCAGCCTATACCAAAAAATTCAGGAAGACGGAAGACTCCCAAACTCTTTCTATGAGGCCAATATTATTCTAATCCCAAAACCAGGTCAAGACACAACTGAGAAAGAAAGCTACAGGCCAATATCTCTGATGAACATAGATGCTAAAATTCTCAACAAAATATTGGCCAACTGGATTCAGCAGTACATTACAAAGATCATACACCATGATCAAGTGGGTTTCATCCCAGGAATGCAATGATGGTACAACATTTATAAATCAATAAATGTAATACACCACATCAACAAATTGAAAGACAAAAACCATAGGATCATATCAATAGATGCTTACTCAACCTAATAAGCAAATTTAGCAAAATAGTTGGATATAAAGTCAATATCCAGAAATCAAAAGCATTTTTGTATACCAATAATGAAACAACAGAAGTAGAAGCAGAAAATAACAAATCCCATTTACCATAGCAACAAGAAAAATAAAGTACCCAGGAATAAACTTAACTAAGGAGGTAAAAGACCTGTACTCAGAAAACTACAGAACAATGAAGAAAGAAATCAAGGAAGATACAAATAAATGGAAGCATAAACCATGTTGATGGATGGGAAGAATTAACATCATTAAAATGTCCATACTACCCAAAGCAATCTACTTATTCAATGCAATCCCTGTTAAAATACCAATGGCAGTCTTCACAGAAATAGAAAAAATACTTCAAAAATTTATATTGAGCCAAAAATACCCACAAATAGCCACAGCAATCTTAAGAAAGAAGAACAAGGTAGGAGGAATCACAATACAGGACTTCAAACAATACTACAAGGCTACTGTCATCATAACAGCCTGGTATTGGCATAAGAATAGACATATAGACTAATGGAACAGAATAGAGAGCCCAGAAATTAACCCAGGACTCTATGGTCAACTCATATTTGACAAAGGGGGAAGGAACATCAAATGGAGTAAAAACAGTCTCTTCAACAAATAGTGTTGGGAGAACTGGACAGCAACATGCAAAAATATAAAACTTTACCACCAACTTAAACCATGCACCAGAATAAACTCAAGATGGATAAATGATTTAAACATAAGCAGGACCACCATAAAGGTTCTGGAGAAAAATATAGGCAGTAACCTTTTGGATATCCTATGCAGAAGTATGTTACTGATACTTCACCAAGGGCAAAGGAAATCAAAGAACGAATCAACAAATGGGACTATATCAAATTGAAAAGTTTCTGTTCAGCTCAAGAAAATATCAGCAAAATTCAAAGGGAACCAACTGTATGGGAAAACATAATTGCCAATGATACCTCAGACAAGGTTTTGATCTCCAAAATATAGAAAGAACTAATGCAACTCAACACCAGGGAGACAGACAGCCCAATTAAAAAATGGGCAAAGGACCTGAACAGACAACTCACTGAGGAAGATATACAAAGGGCCCAGAGGCATATGAAAGAATGCTCAACATCTAGTATAAAGGAACCATGGACATGGACAACAGGTGGGATTGAGTTTGGGGGAAAAGGGTGGGTGGGGAGGGGGACAGAGGGGAGAAAAAAAGGGATGGATGTAATACAACAACAATAAAATTAAAAGAAAAATAAAAAAGCCAAAATATATTCAACTTGACATTATTCAATTGATTACCTTAAAAATTACAACTTACCAGTTCATTAAATAAGGTGACTATAAAATAAACAAATAAATCAAATGTTTTATTTTACACTAGCAATGACCAGTTTGAGGTTCAAAATTTTTAAAATTCCATTCACCACAAATGATTCCCAAGCACAAAATTCCTATCGATAAATGTAAAGAGCACAGAACTTATGTAGAGAACATATAATGTAACTACGCATAAAATAAGATCTTAACCAACAGAGAAACATTTTATTTTGTGGAACATGTATTTACCTGTGAAATAGAGACCTCTTCTTCGGTTGATAATAAATCTTCAACTGGTAATAACAAAAAAAAAAAAAGAATGCTCAACATCACTAGTCATCAGGGAGATGCAAATTAAAACCACAATAAGATACCACCTCACCCCTGTCAGAATGGCAATCATCAACAAATCAATAAACAACAAGTGTTGGTGAGGATGTGGGGCAAAGGGAACCCTTGTGCACTTTTGGTGGGAATGCAGGCTGGTGCAGCCACTGTGGAAAACAGTATGGGGTTTCCTTAAAAAACTAAAAATGGAACTGCCTTTTGATCCAGCAATTCCACTACTTGGACTATACCCAAAGAACCCTGAAACACCAATTCATAAGAACCTATGTACACCTATGTTCATAGCAGCCCTATTTACAATAGCCAAGTGCTGGAAACAGCCTAAGTGCCCATCAGTGGATGATTGGATCAAAAAACTTTGGTACATTTACACAATGGAATACTATACAGCAGAAAGAACTCCTACCCTTTGCAACAACATAGATGGAACTGGAGAGTATTATGCTTAGTGAAATAAGCCAGTCAGTGAAAGACAAATACTATATGATCTCACCCATTACAGGACAATAATGAACAATACTAACAACAAGCAAAACAGAACCAAACCAGATATATGAATACAGTGAACAGGCCTTCAATGGTCAAGGTGAAGGGGGTTGGGGGGAGGGAGGAGGCAGAGGCAAGGAAGGGGAGCAGTTTAGACAAGAACATAGTATAAAGGAACCATGGACATGGACAATAGGTGGGACTGACTTTGGGGGAATGGGTGGGTGGAGAGTGGGACAGAGGGGAGCAAAAAAGGGATGGATATAATATAACAACAATAAAATTAAAATTTTTTTTGACATGCTGGCACTGAACCTGCAGTCACTCTAAGGGGACCTTGTCATGCAACTGAGGCAGAATCTGGACACTCTAAGAATCCTGCAACTTCTTGAATTCAAACAAAAAGAAAATAATTTGTGTCCTCCATGTAAGTCAGAAACTGCCTTGACCGTCAGGGATGGGATACTGTTTTTTTTCAATGGCAAAGTGCTGTGGTGGAGCAGTGAGCTGGACTAAAGCAGACATCTCAGGGCCCTGCAGGCTTTGAGACATGCCCTTCCCAGAGAAAACAGCCTTGACAGCAGCTCAACTGCACACAATTTTCCCAAATGAAATGCCACGTATTGAATGTAGGTGTGATGGGCTCCCACACTATGATGCACCTCTTTAGTGGATTCAGTTGCTTTCCTTCTTGTAGGTCGTGTTCAAGAAAGCTGTCAAGAGAATGGGTAGGGACACAGGAGAGGCAATTCCCAGCTAGTATGTTTCCTGAACTTTTATTAGACCTCCTCTTATGGGTTTGAAATAAAGTATTTGCAAATTAGAGAGTTAAACTAGACGTTATGTTACCTGTGCCAATAACAGTTACTACTGGAGTTATCCAAGCTTTCTTCATGTTTTCTGGTGCATTCACTTTTTCAAGGATAAATTGGAACAGAGACTATTTACATGTTGGATAACTTATAGGCAGTTTTACTTGTAAATTGTAAGCTTAGTTTAAAGTATTTTGCACTCTTTCTGAGCCATCAAAGATTTTTAAACATACCCTGTGAGGGGCCCGACCTACAGTAAAATCATCCCCCCACCCACCGCCATGAATGAAATAACACTGTCCCCAACTGCTCTTGTGTAAGGGGAAGGAAGATTTTTCTGGCCAGTGGCTCAAGGCCAAAGGCCCAGTTCTTTGTTCCCAAAGGCCTTTTATCGAAAGGGGTAAACTTGCAGTCATGTAGCTTGTCAATCAATGCTAACCAATGCTAATTACAGGGAAACAGAAAAACAAGTGAGGGGGCAGGGAGATCTCAGGTCAAGATATGCATTCAAATTTTAAAAACTTCTACAGTTAATACAACAAAGAGTTAGGTGAGGTGAGAGAACATGCTGGGCTTCATAATAACTAAAGCATTTTCCCATGACTTATTCCCCCTGCCCCAGGACCACTGGTTTTAACATGGAAACATGTATGTACCCAGCATTCCCAGTCTTCTGGTTGGGACTTACAGGTTCAGCCTGGCCCACTGGGGACTCCCAGTTTCTATGTTTTTCCCAAGTGGGCCCCAACAATACCCCAATAATCAAAGTATGGGATTTAATTAATAATTTGTGCAGGTTATTAGAGTGAAGGCAGAGTTATGATTTCAAAAAGAATCTAAAGATGTGTGCTCTGAACTTAGATATATAACCACTTGCTTTATTTGTGTAATATTGAATAATACTAGTGTTACAAACATTTATTCCTTCTGTGAATGGCATCTGCTATGATGGTTCAAGGCCCTGGGGCCAGGCTGCCTCAGTTTGAATTCAGGTTCTGTCACTGATTGTTATGTGCCTTTGTGTAGTTTTTCAATTTCTCTGGTAAGATGGGGACAGTGATAGCATTAGTACATAACATTGTTGGAAGGATTAAATGAGTCAGACCCTGGTAAATGGTGAGATCTATGCAAATGGTTTTATTATTATTCAGTTAATACTTATGAGTGAGTCTTCTATGAAGGACAGCTTATAAGGCCCATAGAGGAAGGATGAGGTAATACAAAGCCCATATCCTTGAAGCCTGCATCAAATGGGAAACCCACAGAGGCAAAATTGTGGCAGCACCATTGGGATGCTCACAGAGCTGTCATGGGTACCCAGAGGAGGCGTTCCTAACTCCATCTCAGGGGTCTGTGGGTGGTAGAACAAGCTTACTGGAGTTGAAATGTGGGCTTGGTCCTGAAGGGTAAGTATGAGTAATTGTTCCAGAAGAGGACTGGGAGGGCAGGTCCAGAGGCAGGGGAGAGAAGCATAGCAGATGAAAGGCTTGTGGCAGGAGGAATTTGGTTTGTGGGAGGAGGAGCCCTGTAGAGTCAGGACAATATGAGGGCAATCTTGCTTTCAGTTATGAGAGCAAGGTGTGGCTGGGTGGTGAGTTTTAGTAATTATGTGTCCTTTGGTAGGATCAGTTCATTAGTGCTGTCTTATTTATTTTTTTCTATTCCCCAACACTAAGCTCAAGAGTAGAGGCAGATTTCCACAAGGTTGGCTCACTTTTATACATCTTCATTTTGCCACTTGGCATCACTTATTCCAGAATTTCCAGTAACAGGAACATGGTCCCCTCCTCCTCTGCCCACTGTTAGGCCCCAGCCATAACTCCTGCCATTAAGACCCCAGCATTCAGGTTTCTTCTTCTCCCACCAAGGCTGGGGTTAGAGCAGCAGTAGTGGTCCTGGAAGCTCCCTGCTCTGAATTTAGTACAAACTTAAAATTCAGTGAGGTGTTGGTATTACCTTCCAGTACCTTCTCTTTAAGGAGCTGATTTAAGCATAGAGCAGACATTGTGGATCTAACTTGATTTCCAGTCTTCCTGTCCTAGTTTTCTTGTTCTCTGTTGTCTGGTCTGCGCCTAGATCCTTGCTGCAGGGCCAAGAAGGCAGGCTGACCTACATCAGATCCCACATCTCCTGTCTAGATGTCTAAGGCTTAGTTCTCACATCTGGGTCTGAGACTATGGATATTAAGCACTTTACAGTGCCTTGTGTTGGAGAGAGACACATGTAGCTTTTATCAACTTCACCTTCTGCAAAATGTGGTTGTTCACAATTGGGTCAGCACCTGGCAAGATCAAGGGTCCCTGCTTTACTTGGTGTCCCTGGGCAGCCTCTTCCTCCTTTTCCTCCTTGCTTCCCTGGCTGCTGTGTCCTACACTGGTTCTCATACCTGTGTATCTGTGCCAATGAGAGGGCATTCTGTACTATCTTGAGCAGAAAGACTTTCTGATCAAGATTTAAGTTGAATCTTGCAGCCCTCCCTCAGGGCCAAGACATGCCATAATGAAATACCCAGGTAGCAACATTGTTCTTCCTAGGTAGCACCATGAAATGCCCTGTCTGCACTGTACCCACAGGATGAATTTGGGGGTGAGTGCTATTTAGCCACTTCATGTCCCATCTAATTAAAGCTATGCTGCCTCACCGGACTCTCATAATAATCCTATGAGATAGATAGCAAGGTTACATCTCCCCTTTTTATAGGTTGTGAGATGAGGCCCAGGGAAATGAGTGAGTTGCCATGTGCCCATTCACTAAATCTGGCCTCCATGCCCTATAAAGCAGAGATGCCCAGCCTATGTGGGAAGAGAGGCTCCTATGAGAAATAGCCAGGCTGGAATATTATACATGTCCCAACAAGGGCTCCATGCGTGTGCCTCCTGCCCCTCCCTTGGAGCCAGAAAGATAACTGTTTTCCCCACAAATAGCACTCCCCTTCAATCATGCAGCCCTCTAATGTAATCAGAGCTTCTGGCCTGTTTCCTATCTTCTTTGGTTTGACTGGCCCCAACAATACTCACTCCTTGTGTCAGAGACAAAATACCATCCTGTTGCACTCAAAATATAGAATAACTTTCTTGTAAGTGAATCATAAACTAGGCTCTCTTAATCAAAAATTCTTACCAGCATTGCTGGCTCAGTGGGAGCCATGAGATTCTGAGGGAAATACTGTTTATTGTATGTAATTGTGGTAACTTATTGTGTGAGTTTCTATTGTTGAAACATGAATTAGAACTAAATTTAGTTTAGTGAAGTTTGGAAGGAAAACAGTGATGACAAAGCAGGTGTTTCCCAGTTTACTAAACTCTGGGTATGACAGCCGAAACCACAGCAGTGATGTCGCACAGTGTTCCTTTTATTAAAGAATTATAGCCAAGAGCACTGGCTGGTGGCACAGTGGATAAGGCACCAGCTTGTGAACCCAAAGGTTGGTGGTTCGATTCCCAGCCAGGATAACATAACCAGGTGGCAAGCCAGGTCTCCAGCCAGGTCTGTAGCTAGAGGCAGGTGAAAGGCAACCATACACTGATGCCTCTCTCCCTCTCTCCCTTTCACTCTCTCTAAAAATAATAAATAAAATATTTAAAAGAATTAAAAAATAAATTAAAAATAAAAGAAGGAACATCACGTTTAAAAAAATAATAATTATAGCCAAGAAAAAGAAGAGCAAGGGCACTATTAAGTATTCTGCAGGGTGTGAGGTGCATCCGGGGAGGAAGATCCAACTCAGCAGTGATAGACAAAAAGAAAATATTGAATGATTTTGGCAAAAAGAAAAAATTATTGTGTATCTAACAAAAAGCCAAAATTCAAAGGGAGTTAGGGGAAGTGTCTAAAATAAACATGTCAGACTAATGTGAAAAGTGCATGCAAATCTGCAAGAAACACCCAAAGATCCTAATAAATGAGTGGAAGGTGACCATACATCATTCACAAATGAGGATGCACAATAGACAAACTAGTGAGTGCTCATCCTCACTAGCAATCTGAGAAATGCAAGGAAAAGGGAAATCACATTTTTCTTTATTAAGTAAGTAATTTTTAAGTGGATAAACCTGGTGTTAAAGAGGATAAAAACAACAACAACAACAAAAATAAGAGGATGAAAATATAAACAACTTCATCTGTTGACAAAGTGGCTATAAAGTGGTATCAACTTTACACCAATCATTTTGATAGTAGCTATTAAATGGACTGGATAATAGTCTTTGGACTGATAAGCCCAACTTTAAGAATCCAACCTAAAACCAAGTAAATTGTGGCATATCTTCTTACTGGAATAGTATGAGGATGTAATAGTAAGAGAGATGTACATTAAGTGAAAAGAAGGGTGCAAAATTGAAATCCAATATGATTTTTAAAAACCCAAAGTATAAATACCAAGCAACTATTAAACACTTCTGTCAACCCAAAAACCTGAATGTGGTTGTTTATAGCAGCTCTATTCTTAATTGCCCAAACTTGGAAGCACACAAGCTGTCCTTCAACAGGTGAATGAACAAATAAAACCTGGTTCATCCAGATAATAGAGTATTTTTCTGCGCTAAAAAAAAGTGAGCTAACAAGGCATGAAAAGACATGAAGGAAATTTGAATCCAATTACTAAGTGAAAGAAGCCAATCTGAAAAGGCCATACACTGTGTAATTCTACCCATATACATTCCTGAAAAGGCAAAACCATGAAGAGAATAAATAAATGAGTAATTGGCAGGAATTGAGGGATGGAGGGTTAAACAGGTGGAGCACAAAGGATCTTTGTGGCAATGAAGCTATTCTGTACAACACTACAATAGTGGACACATTATACTATATTTGTCTAAACTCATAGAATGTACAACACCAAGAATGAACCCCAAGGTAAATTGTGTACTTTGGGTGCTAATGATATGTCAATGTAGTTTTATCAATGGTGACAAATGTATCATTCTGGTGGGGGACATTGATAATAGAGGAGGCTATGCATTGGGGGCAGGCAGCAGGGGTGTTCAGGAAATCTCTGTACCTTCCTGTCAATTTTGCTGTGAACCTAAATACTTCTCTAAAGAATAAAATCTGTTAAGAAAAATGCAACAAGAAGGAAAAGACTGGAAATGAAGGTTTGTGTTGTGTATTTATGAAGGTTGTATTTTAGTTATGATGAACTTAGTTCTTTAATCTTCATGCCTGTAATTACAATTTAAAACAGGAACATGAATTAATTTATGGTGTAAAGTAGAAAAAAGTAAACATTTTCAGAGCTTAAAAGTTATGAAATGAAGCTGGACATGGGGTTGTATATTTAAGAAATTCTGAGAGTTTCTGATCCCTTGTTTTCTCTTAGCAACCAGAGCTTTGTAAACACACATTCTTTTTTGGCTCCTTGTGAATTTATGTAATTGACCATGTGCTCTAAATCTATCATCAGAATTTCTGCTCCCAGTGAAAATAAGCCAACTTTGGGGATATCTGTGTGAACTTTATTATTGGGAATTTTTCCCACAATATGTGTGACTTAGTCTTTGTTATCTTTCAAATTTTAGGACTACATTATTTATGTTTAATTTATTTTTTTCAAATAATTATAATCAACCCTGGCTGGTAGCACAGTGGTTAAGGCGCCGGCCTGCAAACCCAAAGGTTGCAGGCTCGATTCCCCAGCCAGGGCACATAACCAGGTTGCAAACCAGGTCTCCAGTCAGGTCTGTGGCTGGAGGCAGGTGAAACGCAACCATACATTGATGTCTCTCTCCCTCTCTGCCTATCCCTTCCCCTCCTTCTAAAAATTATAAAATAAAAAAATCTTAAAAAAAAAACAACAAATAATTATAATCAAGTGGTTTAATTAAAAAGCTAACTAGTTTATAACATACATAGTGCCTACTGTCCCTATCCAGTTTCCCATCTGTTTAGCTGCTAAGCACCCCCAGTCTAAGGCACCACTACTTTAAAATTCTTTGAAGTATTCTATGAATACTTCCATAGTCTCCTTATGCTTGTGTATGGAAATACTAACATATACTACATATATATCTTATTTTTATTCAAAAAGTATCAAATTTTACATTTTCCAACACCTAGATTTTTTTTTTTACTTAACAATGTATCTTTCCTTATCAGTGCACAAATAGATTCTTCCTTCCTCTTTACAGCTACAGAGGACTCCATGTGTGGGCTTGTGGATTCAACATAATGTCCTCAATCAGTCAGTCCCCTGCTGATGGACAACTGGGTTGTATTTAATCTACTGCTATTACCAACAGCACTATAATGACTCATACAAACATTTTCATACACGTGCGAGAATATGCACAGAATAAACTTGTGAAACTGAAGTTGCCAGGCCAAAAAGTATAAGCCTCTAATTCTGATAGCTCGAGTTATTCTAATTTCCAAATTTTGCCCCTTCGGGAAGGGTTTACACTCATACCGGCAATACTTCTGATTCCTTACATATTTACTAAAAGAACATTTTGCCTTAAATATGATGGCTGCTATTCTAATGGAGAAAGGAAATATAGTAAGTATGTTTTCATTTGGAGTCCTTTCATGAGAAGGTTTAGCATGTTTTCATAGGTAAGAACCTTTCCTCCTGCGTGAAAACTGTCTATTTACCACCTTCATAATGAAGGTGGTCATATTCTTTTTTTTTTTAATTAGGCCCAGTTCTTTTTTAAAGGTTTTATTTATTATTTCCAGAGAGAGAGAGGGAGAGAGGCAGAGAGGGAGAGAAACATCAATGTATGTTTGCCTTTTGCCTGCCTCAAGCTACAGACCTGGTTGGAGACCTGGCCTGCAACCTGGTAATATGCCCTGGCTGGAGAATTGAACCAGTGACCTTTTGGTTCACAGGCTGGCACCTTATCCACTGTGCTACCCACCAGGGTGGTGGTCATATTCTTATGTATTTCTAGAAATTCTTTTTGTGTTAGGAAGAGAGCCTCTCTTGGTAACTGCCTCCCTGGCTGCCAAAAGACAAGAGATTTTAAAAAGGCCTTTCCTCTGGGTTGCTGGAGTCAATAGGATAAATTTTAAAACAATTAATGGCCATTCAGGGAAGTGTGTGGACTGCACCTCACCATGCAGTATCCAGAACAGGTTTCACATCAAGACAGTCTGTGTTTGCAGCTTTCATGAAGATAGCTTACAAACAATGTCACTTAGAGAAAATCATTTAGCACTATTAAGCCTTGGTTTTCTTATCTGTAACATAAGGCTTATCAACCCCATCACTCTGTATTATCATGGAGAACACATAGAAAGGAGCTGGCACTGCAATGATTGAAAATGACTCTCCTGGGGTGGCACTCATTTAGCCTGCACTGAAGGTAAACAATCATGGGGACTCTCAGGGGTTCCAGGCGCAACTCCCCAAAGTCCTTTCTCATGTGCACAGCAGCTGCTCTGCTTTCAGCTTGGGAGCAACAAAAAAACTTTGGTTTTAGAAGAGCTGAAGTAGAAGTTTCTAGTGAGGCCTTAATACCTACTGGTGATATGGTCAAGCAAGACTGTGTAACCAATGAAACCTGGTATAAAATCATCAATCTGTACACCCCTAACAAAGGTAGAGGAGTTGACCCTGGGTGTCTACAGGGATTTTTGAACTTCAAACAACATATTATAAATCACTAACTATCTCATCTCATATTCCTATCTCAGCCAAGGATTAGTACCAGACCTCCAGACATCCCTGGAGATAAGCAAAGAACAATCAATCCCAGTTCAGCTGTAAGGTAACCCTACCACACAAAGGTACACAGGGAACAATTGGAAACTATTGCTTCCTTTCCATTTCCCTGGAACAAACTTGCTCTTCCTTCACCAGGACTCTTTCTTTTACAGCTCAGGGGAGACTGTTACCAGCATGACCAGCTTGGCCCCATTGCAGCCCAAAAAGGGCAAGAGACAGAAGGAGAAAACTGACATACCTCCTGCAGTCCCTGCCAAAGGTAGGAAGCCAGCCTGGAATTATCGACGAGGAAACTGCCATGACTGATCCAGAAGGGGGTCAGAGGTTTGATGTGGAGTCAGGACAGAGGGAGCAGAAAAGTGGGGGACAGGCCATCTAGTGATAATATGATCCAGAGAACCCTACCTAGATTCTGGTCATAACTGAGCCCTATCCCTGGGGTAAGGCTGGGGGTGGTGCCATTGGTCCAGTATGGCTTTAGTGGGGTCATAGGAGATTAACATCCCAGGCTGATTCCACAGTGTATTTCACTTTGAACTATCAATATGTTCTGCACATAGTAGGGATGGGCAAGAGATTGTTGCAAGGGAAAGAAGGTTCGTTCTTGGTTCGTTCAAGGGAAAGAAGTTTCTTTGCTTGTTCTAAAGATGTAATCCAGGTATGTAATTTATTTTAGATTTGTTCTGAGGATAAAATGAGGGTTATTCTTTGATTCTGGTTATGACTTAGAGGAGCATAAGTGAGAGGAAGGGTATTTGCAGAGTAGAGAACTGCACACATCTTAGGAGAATTAAGACATCTATCTATAGATAGTTTCTAAAATAACTGTGGCCAATTTAAGAGAAATGTATATCTCAAAAATTTAAAATAGAGCTGGAAGTACTAGGATTACCCAGGTAAACAGTTTAATAATGAGGCAAGATGCATTTTATCCCTCAATGGGGACTTCACAGGATGTTCCTTAGAGATACTTAGAGCCCTGTGGGAAAGTCCATCTGTGCTAAGGCTGAACATACATTGGATGGGCAGCTGGATGCATGGTATTCTGTAAGGCATGACAAGTGCAGATCTGGGGGTGAGGTGCAGAGAACCCCTGTCTGGGCCAGACACATGCTGCTCTCACATCCCATCAATCAGAGTAGATAGTATCCTCCCTTCAAAAAAATGAAAGTGAGCCTCAGAGAGCTAAGCAGTAGAAGCCAGCTTAGAAGTGAAGTCTTATCTGACTTTCAAGACCAAGTTGAAGTCTCAAATAATCTAAATACTAGCTATGTGATGTTAGGGGGAGGGCCTCAGTTTAGTTCTCAATTTCCACCCTCCCTGATGACCAGTGAAGGCTACTGCGAGGGTCAAAGGTCATTCAGTCAACGTTCAAGTGCAGTTAGGACCCCAGGGAAGGTACCAGCCTCAGCCTTTACCAATCCCACCGGTTTCTCACCTGCACACCTGACCTCTTTGCAGAGGGCAGTGTTTTATACAGAGTAGTTTGTTGAAGCTGATGAAGGGGCACAATGACATGCCCAAGGACAGGTACACACTGATACCAAGATCAGAAACTAGAGTTCTTCCATGGGGGTAGGAAGGAGTTCCTGCATCTCCATAGAGTCCATCTGTGATGCTTATGACATGTGGGTGTTAAGAAGAGTCCTGGCAGGAATTGCAGGCTGAACCCTTGATTTACTTCCTCAGCTCCCATAACTGCCACATTCCACAAACCGAAGCTGCTGAAACCACAAAGGAAAGCCACCCTGGTGAGTAATTACATTCTGTGTCATTGTCCCCTCAAGCCTTAAGCACACTTTTGGGTCCAAGTGGTACTTTTATTGACTCAAAACATGCTGGAAGTTCCTGGTGCTTTCATCCCAAGCAGGGGCATTCTGTCTTCTTGGAACAGCTTTCAAGGTAGCTTTTCTGCATATTTAATTCCATCATGATTTTTCTGCAATCCAAATGGAATTCTTTTTCATTATGTATGCTGCTTTTCAAAAGGAAGAAAAACGTTACACTCAGAAATGTATAAAATAAAAAGTGGATCTGCATGATAAATTTACCTGATAACCACAGTGAATACTTTAAAAGAAATTCATTATAGTTATTTTTTTATTTTGAAATAATTTTACATTTACAGAAGAGTGGTAAGCTAGTACAGTTTCTGTCTACCCTTTGCCCAGCTTCTCCTAATGTTAACATAGAGTATTATCAAAACTAAGAAATTCCTATCAGTACATTACCATTAAATACACTTCCTACTTTGACCAGATTTCAGCAGTTTTCCACTAACATTCTTTTTCTGTTCCAGGAGCCCATCCAGGAGACCACTTTGCATTTAGTCTCTCAATCTGTGATAGTTTCTTGATCCTGTCATTTTCTTTCATGACCTTGAGGTTTTTGAAGAGTAGTAGCAAGTTATTTTTTAGAAAGCCCTTTGATTTGGGGTCCTCTGAGTTTTTCTGATGATTGGAATAGGGTTATAGATTTGGGGGAAGAACAACACAGAGGTGCTACTCCCTTCTCATTGCATTGTATCAGAGGTACATGATGTCAGTATATCTGATTAAAGGTGGTATGAATCTTGAGCACTTGGTTAGGTGGCGTCTGCCAAACTTATTCAGTATCAAGTTACTGTGTTTCCCTTTCCATGTCCTAATCTCTAGAAGCCAGTCACTAAGTCCAGTTCATACTCAATGGAGGAGTGGAGAATTTCTGGACATTTGTCAAAAATACCATAGTAATTAATAAATATTTTAGGGGACATACATCAAGGCCATGCAAGCATTCTTTTTTCTTTTTTTCTTTAACTTTGCCTGCTACTTTCAGCATTCATCAGTGGATTCTGCTGTAGTATATTAATAGCTATTTGCTATTTTCCTCTGTCTACATTTACAATTTGAAGTTCTCTTGTAAGGAAGAAATGGGCCCCTTTCCTCATTTATTTATTCACTAATTTTTCAATCAGTATGGATGCATGGAGATTTATTATTTTTTTTAGTTTCTAATCATATTGTTGCTTGTTTTGGTGCTGATATTGTTCATCAGTTGTGCAAGAGAAAAAGAGAATGAAACTGGCAAACCTATATTGGAATGTGTATGTACTAAGAAGGACCAAGATAATCTTGAAGAAACAGAACAAAGTGACAAATTTATTTATCAACTCCAGAGATTTACATTAATGCTATAGTAAATAATTCAGTATGGTAATAGAAAAAAGATAGACAAATAGACTACAGGAATAAATAACCCCAAACCCATCTACATATGTATAGTTGCTTATTACAAAAGTGATATTACAGTTTAGTGATATTATCTTTTTTTAATATTAATTATTTAACTTTTAATTTATTATTTTTAAAGATTGTATTTATTATTTTTAGAGAGAGGGGAAGGAAGAGAGGCAGAGAGAGAGACATCAATATATGGTTACCTTTCACTTGCCTCCAGCTAAGGACCTGGATGGAGACCTGGCTTGCAACCTGGTTATGTGCCCTGGCTGGGAATTGAACCAGCAACTTTTGGGTTTATAGGCTGGTGCCTTATCCACTGTGCCATTAGCCAGGACTTTAATTTAATTTTATTGTTGTCATATTCATCCCATTTGTCCCCCACTAATCACCCCTTCCCCACCCTCCCCATCCACCCCCTAGTCAATCCCACTTGTCTATATCCATGGGTCATCCGTGCTAGTTCCTTGACTAAACTGCTCTCCTTCTTTGCTTCCTTCTCCTCTCTCCTCCACCCTCCCCTCTGCACCCTGACAGTCTGTTCCTTGTATTCATGTCTCTGCGTCTGTTTTGCTTGTTTGTTTTTTTTTTGTTCATTAGTCTCCTATAATGGGTGAGATCACATAGTATTAGTCTTTCACTAACTGGCTTATTTCACTAAGCATAATACACTCCAGTACTATCCATGTTGTTGCAAAAGGTAAGAACTTCTTCTTTCTTTCTGCTGTGTACTATTCCATTGTGTAAATGTACTAAAGTTTTTTGATCCAATCATCCACTGATGGGCAGTTAGGCTGTTCCCAGCACTTGACTATTGTAAATAGTGCTGCTATGACCATAGGGGTACATAGGTTCTCCTGAATTGGTGTTTCAGGGTCTTTCGAATATAATCCTACCAGTGGAATTGCTAGATCAAAAGGCAGTTCCATTTTTAGTTTTTTGAGGAAATTCAATACTGTTTTCCATAGTGCCTGTACCAGTCTGAATTCCCACCAATGGTGCACCAGGGTCCCCATTTCTGCACATGTTGCCCAGCGCTTGTTGTTTGTTGATTTGTTAATGATGGCCATTCTGACAGGTGTGAGGTGGCATTTCACAATGGTTTTAATTTACATTTCTCTGATGGCTAGTGATGTTGAGCATTATTTCATATGCCTTTAGGCCCTTTATATGTCTTCCTCAGAGAGTTGTCTGTTCAGGTCCTTTGCCAATTTATTAATTGGGTTGTCTGTCTCCCTGGTGTTAAGTTGCATAAGTTCTTTATTTATTTGGATATCAAACTCTTGTCTGGGGTTTCAATGGCAAATATGATTTCCAATAAAGAAGGTTCTCTTTTAATTTTGCTGGTGTATTCTTTAGCTGAACAAAAACTTTTTGGTTTGTTTATTTGTTCCTTTATTTCCTTTGCCCTTGGAAAAGTATCAGTGAAAATATTTCTGGGTACGATATCTGAAATTTTCCTTCCTATGTTTTCCCCTAGGACTTTCATGGTGTCACAGCTTATTTTTAAATTCTTTATCCATCTTGAGTTTATTCTAGTGTATGGTGTAAGTTGGTGGGCTAGTTGTACTTTTTGGATGTCCCTGTCCAGTTCTCCCAATATCACTTGTTCAACAGGCTACTTTCACTCCATTTTATGTTCCTTTCCCCTTTGTCAAATATTTTTTTTAATTTTATTGTTGTTGTAATACATCCATCCCTTTTTGGCTCCCCTCTGTCCCACTCTCCACCTACCCATTTCCCCCAACGTCAGTCCCACCTATTGTCCATGTCCATGGTTACTTTATACTAGTTTCTTCTCTAAACTGCTCCCCTTCCTTGCCTCTATCTCCCCCTCCCCCCAACCCCCTTCACCTTGACACTAAAGGCCTATTCACTGTATTCATATATCTGGTTTGGTTCTGTTTTGCTTGTTGTTAGTATTGTTCATTATTGTCCTGTAATGGGTGAGATCATATAGTATTTGTCTTTCACTGACTGGCTTATTTCACTAAGCATAATACTCTCCAATTCCATCCATGTTGTTGCAAAAGGTAGGAGTTCCTTCTTTCTGCTGTATATTATTCCATTGTGTAAATGTACCAAAGTGTTTTGATCCAATCATCCACTGATGAGCACTTAGGCTGTTTCCAGCACTTGGCTATTGTAAATAGTGCTGCTATGAACATAGATGTACATAGGTTCTAGTGAATTGGTGTTTCAGGATTCTTTGGGTATAGTCCACGTAGTGGAATTGCTGGATCAAAAGGCAGTTCCATTTTAAGGAAACCCCATACTGTTTTCCACAGTGGCTGCACCAGCCTGCATTCCCACCAAAAGTGCACAAGGGTTCCGTTTGCCCCACATCCTCGCCAACACTTGTTGTTTATTGATTTGTTGATGATTGCCATTCTGACAGGGGTGAGGTGGTATCTTATTGTGGTTTTAATTTGCATCTCTCTGATGACTAGTGATGTTGAGCATTCTTTCATATGCCTCTGGGCCCTTTGTATATCTTCCTCAGTGAGTTGTCTGTTCAGGTCCTTTGCCCATTTTTTAATTGGGCTGTCTGTCTCCCTGGTGTTGAGTTGCATTAGTTCT
>PVIW01010448.1:0-44142 GCA_004026585.1 Noctilio leporinus
AAGTCACATCAATAAGCTGAAGTAGGACTCAAAATTGTTTAAAACATGATTGAAAAAGAAGACACAATTGTGAACACAATGGCATATTCTTTTATTTTCACATGGCCTAGCTAACAGAACACGAGTACACATCGAGAAAAATGGAAGTAATGTTTTGGCTGAAAATGTGTGCATTGAAACAAACCAAGTTAATAGCCAGGCAAGAAAGTTATATTTGTAACTTCTACTTCCCTTGATATATAGAGAAATGCAGCATGAGTTTTTAAAGTATCAAAAAAATAAAATAAAATTTGAACTCTTGAGGAAGCTTGTTTTAAAAAGTGATCCAACAGAAAAAAACTAGAAAAATCAAGAAGATTAAAATCTGGACTACTTGGAGTGATAGTCACACATACTTGCAAAATTGTTCTCTGTATTCCTAGGAATTAAAAGATGGTCGTCATGTCTCCAACAGTAAACTGATATTCCTTGAAATAAAACTCAGCTTATGCCTTTAAAAATACATGCCTTCTTTCAAGAAATTCTTATGCCTTGTAGCTCTTTTTACATTCTGGACAATTAAATGAATCCAGGTAATAAATTATGAAATACCATGGTAAGGGTAAGCAACCCAAAAGCATCTGCAATATAACGTATGTAGATATTCAACATGAAGATCCTTTATTTTTACCTTGTATTCCATTTTTAAAAATTCAGTCTCACAGGCTGTTATGCTGAGTTTCAAATGATAGCTTCAAGTCAATGATTTCTTTTGGCTGCAGTAAAGAAGATAAGGCAAGAAAAATGCTGCAGCGCCATCTTCTGGAAGGACATTCAAGAAATCCCGTAGTTCTAGTTCCACAGCAACAACTGACAGTGTTTCTGTTCATGAGAGAGAATACCTGAGTTAGAACTAAATGTCTCTTGTCTCTCAGCCAATTAGAAGTTAGTTAGAGTAACAAAATATTATAACTACAAAAGAAAAAAAAAAAAAAAACAGTCTCTTAAGTCCATACAATACTTTATGGTTTTAAACTTATTCTTTCTAGAATCCTTTGAAATTTATTTCCTATTAGCACCATGCAATTTGGATCTCCTATTTCACTGCTACATTATTAAAATATTTTTCAATAAATTTCTGATATCTTATAAAAACTACAATCATTTGAATACTATTTTTAATAGTAGGCCTCCGCTAAAATTTATAAAGATTATTTGCTAGGACAGGAATTACTATTAACTGTTGATAAAACTTTCTTAAATCAGTTCCATTTCATTATTAATAAGCATAAAGCTATTGTTATGACCATTTTACCTTTTTTTCCCAAGCTGCAAAATAATCTCTAGTTAACATTTTTTTTTCAATGCATAGATAAATCTTTATTTTATACTTATTTAAGTTTGACTAATTTGGTATTGTTTTCATCAATCTATCTAGTTAACATTTTAAATGTTTAGAAAGTTAGCGAACATTTTTGTAAACTGCAATTTTATGTTTCTATTGCTTCCAAATGCAAGCATGCTTCTCTCTGCTGGGAAGGGGGTGAAACTTAAGAATGATGTTCCAATAAACATACTTTAGTAACCACTCCCAGTGTGACCTTCACATACCCATCACTTACTCAGTTTGCTGAGTGACTGAAACAAATCTACTCAGGTGTGTGTGTGTGCATCCATCCAAAGTCATCTGTCCAACATTCAGCAACACAAATTACCCTTTCAACAAAGGAATGATATACCCTTGCTACTAAAAGTTAATGAATAGAGCAGTAGTGATAACAGAAAAGATGCTTAGAATCAGACAGACCTGGGCAGGGATCATACTCTTCTACCTACTCTCCAGTAACTTTAAGAAAGTCGTTTAATCTCCTGAGTCCCAGTGTCCTTATCATAAATCTTTAGAGTACCTTAAATCCTCCAGCATGCCTAGAAAAGATTCATCAAATACTGAAAAGTTATTTCTGGCTGGTGGTACTTTAAATGACTTTTTAAACTATATTTTTATGATTTACTACAGTATGGGAATTTGTAAGCACAGTTCATTATCAGAAAAGCAGTAACAAATATTTCTTTGAAACAAATAAGCCAACTACTAACCTCTGTTTCAATGGCTCTGCATTAATGCAAAGGTTCTCAACGAGTATGATTTTTGGCCCCTGCTAGGGCACATCTGGTAATGTCTGGAGACATTTCTGTTTGTCCTAACTGGGGCAGTGCTATTGGTACTTAGTGGGTACCAATAGAGGACAGGGATGCTGCTGAACATCTTAAAATGTAAAGTAGACACCTACACACAATTATCTGGTCCAAAGTGCAATAGAGTCAAGGTTGAGAAACACTGCATTAGAGATATGAAATCCAAGCTCCTCAGCATGTAAATAAATCTCTGACCTCTATCTCTAACCCTACCATCTTGCAATTCAGCCTACCACTTTACTCTCGAGTTATCCCTGAACTCCTCATTAGCAGTTCAAGTTTATTAAAATTTGGTTGCTTCAGGTCACTCAGTAGCAGACCTAGAACTCAGCTCCAATTCTCCAGGCTCCAATCCCGGGTGCTTCATGGTGCACCACACCTGCCCGCAGTCTTCCTTGAAAATGAGTCTTAAGTAGTTCAGATTCTCTCCTTTGAATCAATAATTACAGAATGCTTTCCAGGAGAGGCATATTGCTGGTAAGGAGGTGCAATATGAAAAGTGACCAGCTCTTGAGGTACAGGCATTTAATAAAAGTAAATCACAAATAGCACTTAGTCCCCTGAGCCATACACGTGTGTGTGTGCGCGCACAAACACAACACAAATGTATTTTGAAGATACAGAAAAATGGAAGATTTAGAGGAATGATTATGGGTAAGTTAAGAGTAGAGAGTTCGTGAATGTGGATCAGAAATGGATAAGCAGAAAACAGTAAAATCTCAAGATATTTCTCATAGCAATATTTCTTTTGATCTATTGCCTCAGGAAAGGGAAACAAAACAAAACAAAAAATAAACAAATGGGACTACATCAAACTAAAAAGTTTTTGCACAGCAAAGGAAAACATCCACAATATGAAAAGACAGCCCACTGAATGAGAGAACATATTCACCAACAATATATCAGATAAGGGTTAAAATCCAAAATTTATTAAAAACTCATACAACTCAACAACAATAACACAATTATAAACTGAGCACAGGACCTGAATAGACCCTTCTCCAAACAGGACATACAAATGCCAACAGACATATGAAAAGAAGCTCAATGTCACTAATCATCAGAGAAATGCTCATTAAAACCACAATGAGATACCACCTCACACCTGTCAGATTGGCTACTATCAATAAACAAGTGTTGGTAATCATGTGAAGAAAAGGGAACCCTTGTGCTCTGTAAGAATGAAAATTGGCAAAGCCAACGTGAAAAGTAGTATGAACTTACTTCAAAAAATTAAAAATGGGACTGGCTTTTGACTCAGCAATCCCACTCCTGGGAATATAACCTAAGGATCCCAAAACACTAATTTGAAAGAATATGTCCATCCCTATGGAGCATTACTTAAAATAGCCAAGATATGGAAGCAGCCTAGTTATCCATCAATAGATGAGTGGATAAAAAAAAAGCTGTGGCACATTTACACAATGGAATAGTATTCCACCATAAAGAAGGAAATCATACCCTTTGCAACAGCATTGGTGGACCTAGAGATTATTATGCTAAGTGAAATAAACTGACCAGAGAAAGACAAATACCATATGATTTCATTCATATGTGAATATAATGAACATAATAAACTAACAAACAAACAAACAAGACTCATAGACAGAGAACAGACTTGACAGCTGTGAGAGGAGAGAAGCCTTGGGGGACAGGGTAAAGAAGGTGAAGGGATTAAGCAAAATAATCAAAAAAGCCCTCATATACAAAGGCAACAGTATGGTGACTACCAGAGGGAAGCAAGTTGGAGGGAGGTAGAAGAGAGTAAAGGGAGAAAAAGGTGATGGAGAATACTTCACTTGGGGTGGTAAACCTACAATATAATACACAGAAGCTGTATTATAGAATTGTACACCTGAAACCTATATAATTTTATTAACCAATGTTACCCCAATAATTCAATAAAAAATACACATAAAAAAGAATGAAGAAAGAGTCTTTTGAGGAGGTAATGATATAACTGAGGTGTAAAGATGTGGGCTATGTGCACTAAAAAGTGATCCATCAACACAAATGACCAGTTCAAAATTATGTGATAAATATGATGCAGGTGAGCAGGGCAATCAAACACCTGACACTTCCATCTTCTGAAAACCAAAAATCACTCAGAGAGATGGTTAAGATAGAAAGTTAGTATCAAGTCACCTCCTTCCAATCATGAATGGGGATTTACAGAAACACACCATCCAATGTCACTGGCTCTGCCTAACATTTTAAAAATCAATCACCCCTGCTGGAAAATACAATTTCAACACTGTCAATTTCTAATATTTCATGCATACTGAAATCGATACAACCATACTTTTTGTCATCAGGCCAACATACAAGAATAGAGAACTTGGTAACCATGTATCTTTAAGATTCACAAATTATTACGAATTAAGAAAATTCAAATAATAACTAATGCTGTAAAATATTGCATAATCTACAGACACTCAAACTTTTGAATCCTTGAGGACCTTGTCATTTCTCAATACTTACGGCTATAATTAATAGTGATAATCATCTTAATTTCCTACATGAAGTAAATTAAGTACTGAGGTCACTAATAAAAATGTAATTATCTTAATGAAAATTCAAGTTTTTTAAATACTGAAGTTGTGAGTTTCTATGACTGTGATAATTTGTTAAGTGTTTGAAAAGATCAACTTAAAAGCATCAACTCGGTAGCTAGAAGAGATCGACAAGCATCAAATGTGATGGCAGACATATAAATGCTTGAAAAGAAGCTCTCCAGAGGATTCTAAGGGCCTCTTCACCTCATTTGAGAATCACATGAAAAAACTAGAGAAATCAAATCTTCAACAAATTATGGAAATTAAAACTAACATGCAATTAAATTTATAATCAAGCAAAAATGATCACTTTACCTTTTAATGATGACAGGTAGAGTTGATATTTCTCTCCACCACATTTTATCCTCTGACAAAGTTCAGGCAGCAGTTTTTTCCACCACAAAGTCTATCTTAGAAAAAAATGAATAAATTTTAAGTTTGATGCATTTTACTTTTAAGTTTCCAATAAGAATATGATCATGCAGGAAGACATAGAGCAAAAATACATCATTTTGGTTAAGTCAGTAGACTTTCTTATAGCAAAAGTCACATCGGCAGCCAGTCTTCTGATTAAACTAACATAAAAGTCAGTTTTTAGTCTGAAAATCTAATAATATGTACATTGTACATGTGTACATGACTATTTTCAAAAATTAAACGTAGGTATATCTGGATCATCTCTTAAGAGGCAAGAAGGAAGGATGCAAGAAAAGAAAATGTACTGATGTCTAACACTAATTTCTAAACTAAAGACCATGTAGCCCAGAAAATATTTTCCCATCGTCATTATTTCGCAAATCTTCAGTTAACAGCCTACTTCATCTTCAAATGAGAGAGTTTTAATGAAGATAACATACTACCACCATACATTTTAAAAGCCTCTAACAGTACTTAAAACATGTAACACGTTAAATATATATGCTCATTTGACTGTCACAGTCCCGCGATACAATTTGTACCTATTTTGCAGTCAAGGCAACAAGATGATCAAATCTGATTATCACTGATCAAGCCTAACAAATGTAATCTGAAAAGCATACCCGATTCTCTTCTTTCAGCTCATGATTAGCATATGGAATGATGGCCTCTGGGCACCTCTCTAGCAGAGTGTCTATGCACTGTTCATACTCTTTCAAACGCGTCCGACATAGAACCTGGACACTGAGCCCAGCAACAGTGTCTTCTGAGAGCGGTTCCAGGAACGGAACAATGGAAGCTATGTCAAATGAAGGACCACATATAAGAGACTATGAACAGAAAAGTGAAATGTTATGGAATGAAAGCACCCAAACATCTAAAGCACAGCATATAGAGTACAATTTTTAAAAAAGACTATAAACATCACTTGACCAACAAAAAAAAAAGCAATTTTAACTACCTCTAGTTTAAAGACTAACAATCTGTTTGATAGAAAGCAATCATTTTTTAAAAAACATAATTTTATTTTCTTTGTGGATACACTGCATTTTAAAACTAATGGGAATGCTTTAAAATTCTAGCCTAAGGAAATAACATTGGTCAAAGATTTATGTTCAATGTGTTCATCACAAGAGTGTTTATAATACCGAAAACAAGCAACCTAAATGCTACACAAAAACAGATGAGTAAATTTTGGTATACTTGTATGACAGAATATTATAAAGGCACAAAATGGTCATGATAAAATGATGAGTAAAAATATTTCAATGCAAAATTATATTCAGAGCATGATCAGTTTTGTGAAATCTACATAGGCACAACACACATAGAAATGCAGAGAGCACAGAATTTGAAGGGATCAGCTCAACGAATGGGAGGGCAAAGCCCATTTGTTTTCTTTCTCCTATATTTTCTGAAGTTTCTATAATAAACATGCACTATGTATAACCAAAAACAAAATTTAATATTTAAGAAAACTAAAGCAATTTTTAAGAACCTAATAATTTACAATGATACCATTTACCATAGGCTGAATAACAGAGTGGGTACTATTTTCAGTATTCAGAACTGTTACCAATAGTTTACTTTTAAGCACTTAAACTATAAATACAGTTGACCTTTAGTAATGTGTATTTGAACTGTATGGGTCCACTTATATGCAGTGCAGGCTTTTTCAACTGAATGACAGTTCAAACCCAAGTTGTTCAAGGGTCAACTGGCAGCTGGGAATCCATGTATGCTGAGAACTGACTTAAATTGTACGTGAATTTTCCACTGTCCTAACCCCCACAGTGTTCAAGAGCCAACTGTACTACTATTGATTCTATCACCAAAATAATCTCCGTTTTCCCTTTCATCTGGATAAAGATGAGATGATCATATACTGATTTTGTTCTTCTATATCCTTTCTGCTACAGCTTCTCAGGCTCACAGGAGGACATGGAATGTGAGCTATCTATTTACAGTTGGTGTGATTATTTTATTCCAAATTTCTACCAAGGAATGGCTAAGAGAATAAGGTTGGTCCCTTTCCTTCTTGCAAGTTTAATAATCAGCTTCATCTGAATAATTTCCTGACAATAAGATAGCACACACAAAATAAGGTGATAATCTGCCATGCCCAGGCTCTCCCAGCATAAAATAAAACAGATTATCTTTATATTTAACTCTTCGTTACTCAAGACAATGGCCTGGGTAAGAAGGAGCAAGACACGATTAACCCAAACCATGGATAGAATATAACTAGTCAAAGCTTGCTACAAAATGGGTTATCCATGAACTTTTACTGAGTTTTATACATATCATCAAGAAGGTTAAAAAGAAGAAACACCAAACAACATATATATTATACTGAACTTAAAATTCAGTATAAGGTTACTATTGCTTTTAAAATATTCAGTGCTATTTGCTTCTTAGCAGACTTTTTTAGCTTCTTTTCAAAATTTTTATTTTATTCTTTATGCTATTACTATAGTTCCACTTTTTCTGACTTTGGCCTCCTCCACTCAGCTCCCCATCCAAGGAAATCCCTGTATCACTGTCTACGTTTATGAGTCATACTTATTATGTTATTTGGTGAATCCCTTCCCCGCTTTCCCCTCCCACAGCTATCAGTCTGTTCCCTATATCTATGCTTCTATTTTGTTTGTTAGTTTGTTTACTAGATTTCACATGAGATCATTTGGTATTTGTTTCTCACTGACTGGCTTATTTCACTTAGCATAATAGTGTCCAGGTACAACTACACCATTGCAAAAGGTAGGGATTTCTTTTTACTGCTGTGTAGTATTCCATTGAGTAAATGTACCATAGCTTTTTTATCCACTCATCTACTTACTGATAGGCACTTAGGTTGTTTCCAGATCTTGGCTATTGTAAATAATGCTGCTATGAACACAGGGGTGGATTTTTTTTTTTTTTTTTGGTATTAATGTTTCCGAATTCTTAGGATATATTCCCAGAAGTAAAATAGCTGGGTCAAAACGGAGTTTCATCAGACTGTTCCTTTTTTTTAGCCCAGAATTAGAAATGGAGTTCTCTCTATCCCTAGTGCATGCACTATTCATCTCCTTCTCTGATCTAGATCCCTCACCCTCAGCCAACTCTGCAGGGCTGGAACCCAGACTTCTCTGTTTCTCTACCTACACAATCAACCACCACTGTTAAGCAAGGTGGTTGGCAAGGAGGTGGGTGGGGGCCCATGACAATTTAGACAAAGGGCAGAGCATTTATTAGTTATTGTGTCATTTCAAATAGCAGCCTTTTGACATGTAGTTGATTTATTTTTATATTGTTTTTATTTTAATTTTGTACACAAATATGAATAATATTCTAGTGAGGTTAAAAGACTTCCATCAAATCTGTGCAGTGGTGGTTATAAACTTCCCCATTCCTCTAGCTGAGAGCCACATGAAATTGAAATCTTTTTGTTTCTTGAAGGTTATTTTGTTCTAAATGACTAGAACCAATAACTCACAGATAATCTGAAAAGAGCCATAATCAGGAAAATGATTCAGAGAAGTTCAATGAAGACTCCCAGAAAGAACCTATGCTTTTTAAATACTTTAAAATGGACTTTAAAAGACCACTAAATTATACTTTTTCAAGCAGTGACTGTAAACATGCTTATAGGTGAGATAAACATGCTTTATCAGGTGAGATTTAATAGCACTTGTTATAATTATAATCTTAAATATGTAATTAGTACATTGTGTTCCAGGAGAGCAAGGCCCTGCCTGTCTTGTCCAATCTTGTACACATTTACAGCTCATGTTCAAGGAATCTATGGAAAGAACAAATCTAAGGCTCAGTACCCTCTATATCATAAGGGTACTAAAGAACCAACAAGAATCCTTTTTGTTGATTGTTTTAAGACTGTAACACCACTCTAAGCAATATTACCCGTTGAGTTTCCTTCCCAACTCCCGTCCCCAATTTTGGTTTCCGAAGCAATCCCCACACTTATATCTATACATACATCAGGGGTTGCAAACTCAAAAAACCTCAAGAGGCCAAATGGCAGCTGGGAATAAGGAAAACAGGCACCACACATTCAGTATCCGGACCAAGAGGACATCGGGATGAGAACTAGGGCAGGCATGATAGCATGTGCACCACCCGGGGGAGCAACTAGTTGGCTCCAACCTACAGGTCTTAGGTAATGAGGGCCCAGGGTTACCAGTTCTGCTGAACTTTTCAAGAGAAACTTGAAACTCAAGATTCTTAACTTAAAATGTTCATTTTTTTCTGATGGTAGATACAAAACAGATCTGGGGTCTATTTGGTCTCTGACCACTTAACTACATTAAACAAAATCATATCCATATCCAGCCCTGCCAGATCTATCAAGTCAAGTGTAAGCTTTACTTCTCATTTCTAGTCAAAACACTGTCATAGTCAGAACTCCTGCAGGATGATCTATATTCTCTGATCGTATTTCTTACTTAAAAAAAAAAATCCTTTTCAGGAGCCAGATAAACTGGCAACTGTAGCTTATTTCCTATAAAAGATAGTAGTAGCTCAGTTGGGCTAGAGAACTAAAATGTATGAACGAAGACTAAAAACACACATAAATCATTGTAATAAACCCTGCTAAACGTTTGTCACATTTGCATTTCACAAAATGTTTTCAATCACATGCTGAAAAAGTGGCAAGACAGTCATGTGACTTGATGCTCACTCATTAAGGTCATAAAACCAGCTTTCCTGTGAGCAGTTTCAGGTAGAGGCAGGAATTCCTCCCAGAGCTCCTGAGATGCCCTCAGTGGATTTTGTCCTTCTAAATTAAACACCCGAGATTAATAGAACACATGAGGTCTTACCAAATGTACATTCTACAGTAAATTGTAAGAGGTATATTCATTCAAAAAGAGGTATTTTTATTTACCTGTAACTTGGAGAGATCTTCGGTAAAGTTTTTGTCAACTAAGGAATCAGATGATATTAAGACATTAACCCACGGATAGATTAAGCCATAATGACTACAGGCATTTATCTATAATGTAAAAGAAATGAACATAAACAAAATACAACAAATCAAGATATTCTTCATTTATTCTAAAAAGAGCAAGCAGTCACTAATCTGTAGCCATGCTGCAGAATTAAGTATACACTTTCCTGGATATAGAAAGGGAGGTCCTTTAGAGACTATTCCCCTGGAAAAAGTTTCAGCCTTCCTACTTCTCACTGAACAAAAGTGCACTAAATATTTCCTTGTATTTTAAATTTTAAAATATCCCAAGGAGGTACTTTCTAGCAAAAAAACAAAAACAAAAAATAGTGCTTTTAAACTAATTATACTCAATAAAAGTTAACATTAATACTGGAAATAATTTTTTATTTCTACTATCGTCCTTGGGAGACCGGTCTCTTCCATAAGTTCTCAAGATAATTCCCATAAAGGCCCCTTATTCAAGAAATTGGTGACTCTTCCAGTTGGCTGTGGCACTGACAGGCAATGGCACTGGAAGGGGGAGGGAGCAGGAGGGTAACAGCAGAGGCGAGGGTGGCTGTGCAGGCTACAGAATAGGTCTGTGCATGTGGTCCTCTCCCACAAGTCTTAATGTAGGTTCTCACTCGTAAGTGGGCCCAGAGGTCTCTTTTCTCATGTTCTATTTCACAACCATCCCCTGAGGGAGTACAAACATGTTCTGACAAAGCCCCTTCCTTCAGGTCTTGGATACTGAGCTACCACTGCAAGTAATAGAGAAGCAGTAGGGGTCCCCTTTAGAATATAAAATTAATTAAAATGTGGGTAACCTCCTCCATGGACAAGTTTCAAGTGTATTTTAAAATCCTGCTTAAAGAAGATATCTGGTAATGTAAGTTAGGTTTGATTCAAAGCCATTAAAATTAAGAAGGCAATTATTGTAATGTGTAATGTATTATTCCATTATCTTACCAGATCCTTTGATGTTCGCAATGGTACAGTGTCAGGGGGCTGCCTCTTCGATAATCTCCAGATGTATTGTGATGTGAGCTTGAAAAAGAGTTCCTGCAGTAGAACATCTGGGAGACATGCTACCAGCTGGGCTTCCCAAAAGTCTACTAAGAGCTGAGGAATCATATCTCCATCCTTACCGCAAAGTACCTTGAACATAGTGAAAAAGTTTCCATATCCCACATAAATATAATATTGATCAAGTTACAGCTGGTCTGAATAGCACTCCATCATGTGGGTCATGCATTAATAATTTATCATTAGCATTAGTGCCATGGCAAAGCAAATGTAGCCATTTTAACAGAAATCGGATTCAAGCTTGCATGAATGAAATTTTTAGATATATTCTTTTAGTTTATACTTTTGTAAACTGGTTACGTCTAAGTTTGTTTTATTTTCAATAAACAAATGAAAACTCACTTCTCTTATTCTGCTTCCTGTCCCCTGCCAATTTTATCAGGACATCTAGAACAATTAACATTTTCCAGGCGACATACCTTAAAGAAGGAATCTGCTTCTTCAATTCCAATTTTGTTGTTCTTCTGTAAGCCCAGGACTGAACCCACAAGCAATCCAGGCTGAGTCTCCTTCAAGTGAACTGCAAGCTCAGTTGGAAAAATCTTTCCCTTCTTCTGTTGAATCAATAGCCGAGGTTCAAGAATAAATCCACATACCAACTTCATCTTAAGATAAAAAAAAAAAGAAATTTAGGAAGTGTACCTTGCATTCATCTTGGAAATACATGCTAGTGCATTCAAGAATCATGGCTAAACTACTAATAATTTACTTTCATCTCCAATTTTTCTTTAACTACAAAGACCAGTTTATACTCCAAGAAGAATTACCATTGTTAATTATCCTCATAGAAGTTATTAATATTTAATTAAGCATAAAGATGCCCTATTTTTGGAGAGAGCTTTATATTTAAGTGCACTTGATGTAACAATATACTGTAAGCTTTTTCAAATTATGGAAAGAAAATTCATCTTTCTTGAGTTCTACTCTTGAAAGCAAAAGATACCTCTATGTTGACTTATTCTTATCATAACAGAATGTGTCATTTATACAACGATAAAGCACACTAGCTTTTATTTTAGAAACCAAAGTCATACTGTGGGTGTCTAACCACAGTTGGGCAGTAAAACAACAGTGAAGGAATAGAGGATCTGAAGCCAGACTGCCTGCTTTCAATCCTGGCTCTGCTACTCACCAGCAGTGTGTCGTGTGACTGTGAACAAGCTATTTAACTGCATCTCTGTAACAGGAATAATAGTATCATCTACCTTACATCATTGTTGCAAGAATTAATTAAGAGGACATATGCATGGAAGTTAGAACAGGCCTAGAACATAGTAAGTGCTCAAGTAATGTTACCTTTTAGTAATGATTAACATCTTTGGCTCATGCCCCTATGAATGGCCTCTCTTCTAAGGCTACCTTTTTTTGCTTCACTGTTCAAATGCCCAATCCTCCACAGTTCTTTGTGATTTTCCCAAATGCAGGCTATTTCTGCAACCACTAGACTCCTACTTGCTGTACCTGAATATACTTCGCTGTTTTTGATGGGCATGCCACCCCCTCACACCAACTGTGGCTCAGGGCAGAGCCTATATATTCCTCATGCTCTGAACATAGCTGACACTTAGGTGAAAGGTCATGGGATACCCACTGCTGCCATTCTTTTTTATTTGCCAGTTTCAATGCCTGAGCACTTCCACTTTGGGTTACTTCCTATCTACTATCAAGTCCAATTTCCTTTACAACTGAAAAAGAATGAGCTTGACAGAAGCCAGAAGAAAGCTAAATGCCTCAGAACTCCGAGGTCCTGCTTCAGCCAGCTATTAATACCAGGCAGGGCAACGTACCTCTGTGTGGCTTTTCATTTCATTTCTGTACATGTCAAGATCTCCCATTTTTAGAGCCATTGCTGCCTTGGTCAATGTCACTAAGACGGATGAAAACCCAGGAATATCCAGTTTCCTTAGATAGTTCATGGCAGTTAAAGGATTAATATTCTTCATAGATGGACTACAGAGAATATGGGGCAGCTGCTTGGGCTCCGCCACATGAAACATCTTAACCACTTTTACTGCTAATTCCTTTGGTGGGCAAGAACGAAAAATAAAAGGTCAGTCAGCAAATCAAAAGCAACAAAATCTGGGGAAAAAAGACATAGCCAAGATACATTTCAATTAAAATAAAATTACAGTATTATGATTTGATTTAAAAAGAGTTGACGATGATAATGTGGGAGCCCTCAGATGACTTGAAATATCATCTCTCTGCTGAGTTAAAATGAAGGAAAAGCAGTGAAAATATGTACCACTTTGTGCCCAGCATTTTTCATTTTAATAAGTGTTCAGAAGAAAATAAATATTGGATTAAACTCAAAAGACCATTATAAAAAATTACAGCTTAGTACAAAATATACTTAATGGGGTACTTTATGATAAAATTCATTTATCTCAAAATCTTAAAATATTTGGTCTCACAATATCTAACTTTGCATATCTGCATTCATCTCTTTTAAAAAATGCACAAGTGGCTAAAAATAATCCTTAATAGTGTGTTCAGATCACTAGGCCAGGATACTGTGAGTGAGCCTTTGGATACTTGGGAGAGGAGGATGACTAGAGTTGTGGGAAGGGCTACAGATGAGGAGGAAGGCTAGGATCACGTTCTGTATCATTCTTCTAAGGACAACCAACTTTTATGTTGGGCAGGTTACTCAATCACAATGGACCATATTTCCCATTTACATAATAAGAACGTATGAGAAGATGATTGCAAATTCCTTTCCCAGCTCTAATTCTATCATTTTAATGAAATTATAATTCTATAACAGTTTTCCTTTTTTAGGAAAAACACTAACCAAAGAAAAATATTTGGAGCTTGAGTTCTAAATGGTACTACAGAAAATAAAGTGCTATCATGAAAAGTTAAAAATAGTATATATAACTAAATAGAAAACTATATTCACTTCACTTAATTCTTCATCCAGGTTTTCATAAAGTGAATGACTAATGTAAAAGATTAATCCCCTCTCATATTTCTGTGAGCCATCCTCTTCTGCCCAGTCCACTCGAGCCAAAACATCAGCCATAGACAAACCAGACATCTTATAGTAGGGCAAGGCGAGGTGGGAATGCTGGGTGTCAAGCCTGAAGAAAATGAAGCAAAGAAACCTCAAAGTTGTCATTTTTAAGCCAGGAGACCTAACACATTTGATAAGGCCATACTTTCCAGATAACATAAATCTCAATATACTTTTCTACTGTCTCTAGCAGTTGGAACAAGCTCCTAAGTTTAATCCTGCACAGTCATTCTAATTAATGTAGTTAATTTTGCTTGGTTACAATAAAAATAGGGAAAAAAATCATTAAATGAATTTTATTTTCATAATGGTGTTTATAGGTACGAAAAGCCTATTTTTATCAATTTATATCATTCCCATGGCTCACATAAGCCTTTGAATCAATCATACACAAAATAATTTGTAAACATCATTCTCAGAAATAAAAATCATTATTCATCACAGTGTCCTTTTTTGACATCATAAAAACATTGACTACTAAGACTAAAAAAACAGACCATCCAACTGGTATCTCTCCCTTAAAGTTAACAGGGGATGAACTAGTAATACAGAATGAACTAGTAATACCACTGTCTCAGGGATTTTCACTGGCTATGCTCCCCTGCCGCAGCTCAAGGTCTGAAAGCAACATCAAACTCATAAATTAAGTGGTAAGAGACTCATGAACTGGAGACTCATTGCTCATCTAATATACTGTAACTACTTGAAGGCAGGTCACATTCATCTTCATATCTCTAAGCTTGGCTCAATGTCTGGTACACAGTACCTGTTCAACAAATGCTTGTGAAGTAAATAAATCAATGAGCCACCTCCCCTCATGCACACCCCCATTTTTCAGGTAACTACCAGAGATGGAAAAACTAGCAAATGCACCCAGTGCTAAAGATGGCTTCTCTAACAAGTTTCCAAGAAGCATCATCAACCTGCTATAGCAGTCTCCAAGGTGCCCACAACTTTCTTTAAATGCTTCTAAAAGTTCTGCTTTTTCTCCAGGTTCCAGCTGACTGGCATCCATCAGGGCAGCTCTCACTAACAGATGAGCCTCACTAAGAAGGTGGATGCAGCTCTGGGTTTTTGCAGTCTTGTAGGTATTACTGTAGTCTACCTAAAACAAAAATACAAACAGCTGATGTTGCAGCAAAAAGACTCCTAAAAGTTTCCCAGTCCTTAAGAATACCTACAGGTTTTGTTAGTAAAGTTAATATCTGGACACATTAAATCCTAAAAAATAAAAATGTCATTATTTATCATTCTGACAGGGCCTAGTCCTCACCCCCATCCCCCAATCTCTGAGCCAGTTTTATACTCACAACTATAAACACTTCTTTGTTAAACAACACACATCATTAGAGAAGGCACAAATAATACTGTAGTACTAATAATACTGTCAATAAAGGTAATAAACATGTCTGAAAAAGTTACTTTTTTAAAAAAGTTCTATGATTTAAATTTTTCTCAAATTCAGACTAAGTATCCCTTCTTTTAGTTTCATTTGGTGAACTTAGATTCTACTAAATCTATTTCTGGAATTTGCAGTGGGCTTAGAAAAATTATCACTTGCTATCGGAATCAATCTGTATTTTCAGACTCCAGTAGGCACATCATCTAGATGAAGCCTAAGGTTTTCAATTAAGCAAACTAAAAAGACAGAGCAAAGCTGACAGAATTATCACACTGAGATGCCAGGGACAAGTCAGGCAAAACCTTGATCTGATCATCAAAATGAACATCACCAATGGGGGCAGATGGATATCGTGTATACTATAATGTCATACCCTGAGAAACACATTAAATACTACTGTATTACCTGTTGAATATTCTGGCCAAGAAAATATAAGCTACCCAAGAAAAAAAAATTTAAAGGTCTAGGGGGAAAATGTATTTTTCAAAAATGGCTGTGAACTTATTTCAGATTAAGAGAGGCTAAAGAGACATGGCAAATACACTACCTGATGCTAGAGTGGATCCTGTATGAGAGAAGGGGAAATGCTATTAGACCATTACTAGGTCAACTGACAAAAATGGAGTATAAACCACAGACTCAAGTGTTGGGTCAATGTTAAATTTGCTGAAGCATATGACTGCCCTGTGGTATGTAAGCAAATATCCTGATTCTTAGGAAACATACACTGAAGAGTTTGGCCTTAGACTATGATCTATGTAATTTATTTTCAAAAGATCAGAAAACAATGTGTGTGTCTGTGTGAGTAGAAAGTGCAAGAGTTCGAGTCAGAGGGTATAATGTTGACGCAAAGTAAATTTATGTAGGGAATATATAGGTTTTATTGTTATACTATTATTACTCTTGCAACTTTTCTGTAAGCCTGAAGTTACATATTTCACAATAAAGAGTTAAAAAAAAATGCCAGGAATGAGTTGGCAGCTGTCATTTTTAGAACAAGAAGAATGCCCACTCTGGGACCCTAATCACAAGACAATGCTACAGGTGCTTCAGTGCCCAAGGACAACCGGTTGATATTTCAAAGAGAGAAAACAGAGACAAATGATCTAAAATTTCTTTCAACTCCACTTCATGATTCTCTTTGCTAGGGTTCAAGGTGAAAGTCAAAGGCTATTTATATTTAGATTGGTTAAGCGATCCTTGTAGGAAGATGGCACAAATGTGGGAATCTTATTTTGGTGAAGGGAATTTCTACTGGCTCCTCAAATATCAGGAGCTGGGCAAACAAGAAGGTGGAAAAAACTACGCACTCCACTGCAGACAGCTTGTATACGCTGGTGGGTGTGGCACTCTGAATGTAAGATCATTAGAATACACTTTGGTCATCAATTTCACTCTATATTTCTACAAGTAAGAATTAGAAGTCTGAAAGGAGTACCATTTCTCTGTACAGTTGCACTGGTGAGATCGTATTCACAATATATAAATTCCACCCATCCTCAGCTACAGGAGGTGTTTTGAGCTTAACACTGGCACCTTTTCTAGAACTAGAAGCAAAACAAAGGACAAGAACATATCATTAATAAATGGCAATTTTAAATGGTAAATATTTGACACCGAAAATAATTATCACTATGAATTCATTTTCATTTAGTATTTTCTTCAGTATTAACTGTGTAGTCGATACTGAACCTTTATAGAGTATTACATACTACACAGCCTACAATATTTAATATTCTACAACTCATGAATTGATAAATTAATCACTTAAAATTCATTCCACAAGTATTCCTAAATGGGCAATTAGCTCAAAGAAGAGGCAGGGGCCCTCAGAACACAGAGAGGCTTGGCTGTCAAAGTCCTTGTGCCCAGGATCTCTCTCTGCACGTGCCTTCATGAGTTCAGCATGCCTTACAGCATAGATCTAAGCACTCAAAACACCCATGGCTGCTGAAAAAATGTAGAAAACACATAGAACTGCTCATTTGCTTAAAGCACTATCCATCCTGCCTCTTGTTTTCACAATGTGATGCATTTTCTGTGGTATACAAATTTTTTAAAATGTAGACCTTTTTTGACCTACTGAATTTTCAAATAAATTAATTTAAAAAATCATTTAAACTATGCAACACATTCCAAATATCAAAGGTACAAAATTACAACTTGTTTCCTCTCCCTAAAAGCTTTTAAGACCAGTCAGACCACTGTGTGACTCTCTAAATAATCACTTAACCAAGTCAACCTCTTTATTCCTTTTGGTACAAGTACAGGCACGAGCAACTCAAAAACTCAAAAACTTATGTTAAAAACAAAAACCAATGTTTGACTTGAAATAACATGTTTTTTACCCCAAAACAGATTTCTTAACTGATTAGGTTTTCCATATAGAAATGTTCAATTAGACTGCATTTTTTACCTAAGTTCACAGTAGAGAAAACATTAAATGGAATAATACTGGACTGTAAAAATAAAGAAAATTTTACCCTTCGCAACAGCATGGATAGACTTGGAAAACATTATGCTAACTGAAATAAGCCAGTCAGAGAAAGACAAGTACCATATGATTTCACGCATATATGAAATCTAACGAACGAAATGAATTAGCAGCAAAACAGAGACAGACTCATAGACGGAGAGCAGGATGACAGCTGTGGGGGTAGGTTAGGGGTGGCAAGATTGAGCAAACAGGAAAAATGACTGTGCGGGGGAGATGGTTGAAAGGGGCATAAGTGGTACTGGGGAAAAACTACAATAAAAAGAAACATGAGAAAACCATGAGGAGGGAGAGAGAGAGAGAGAGAGAAAGAGAGAGAGAGGGAGAGGGAGAGAGAGAGGGAGAGAGAGAGAGAGAGAAGATGCATTACCACAAAAAGTAAAAAGAAAGAAAGAAAAACATCCAACAGAAGCATAACTAGTCTGCAATTAAGCATTCTAAACAATGTGGAAAAAGAAAACTGAAGCATCAATAGAGATTAGTGTTATCAAAGTATAATTCGATCTTAAGGCAGATCAGTACATATCTATATATCATGAATGTGATTTAAGGTAAGAAAAACATTGTTAATTTTTTTAAATTGGAATACCAGAAAATAATCTTATAGTTTGGGTTAGCATTAGAGGCCCTGGTTTTTCCCATTAATTACTGAGAATAGCATATCTTTTAACTTCTTATCTAAAATACCAGATTTTTATTGAAACTATTTTATAATTAATTTTCTTCTAGAAGTTGTAAGGTCAACTATAAAGGCTATTATAGAGATTATTTTTTTTCCTGGGAAAAGAACACTGAAGAAAAGCCACCTGATCATTCAAAATTTTTGATTTAATAAAACATAGATGCAAACAAAATACACCAATAACAATTCAGTGCAGAGCTTTGGCAGTAGCATCTGGGAGAAGGGGACGCTTACAGGAGCCTCTTCGGTGACTCTCTCTTCTCTGGAGTGGCCTCAGGGTCTGCCTTGGTCAAAAGTACAATGTGGTTTTTAAAATGACAGATGGCTTTCAAGCCTATGAAAAGCTGTATTCTTAAAGCACAGACATCCATACTGACAGGTGGGCAAGCCTAGTAAAGGAAAAATGACAAATTTAACCAAGAAGTAAAGGTACAAGAACTTTAATCTTCAAAAATACATGTTTAAGCACCAGCCTGCAAACCTAAAGGTCGCTGGTTTGATTCCTAGCCAGGGCACATAACCAGGTCTCCAGCCAGGTCTGTAGCTGGAGGCAGGTGAAAGGCAATGATACTTTGGTGCCTCTCTCCCTCTCTGCCTCTTTCCCTTCCCTTCTCTCTAAAAATAATAAATAAAATCTTTAAAAAAAAAAAAAAATATATATATATATATATATATGTTTATTTGATCAAGTTTCTCTTGCTTCACCCCAGCCTTCAAAAAAATAAAAACTATCAAATTCCTGTATTTATCAGCTCAAGGTTATTCTATCTAAACTTATGTAACTATCTATTTCATTAGGGCCTGCCAAAGAGCTACTCTTTCTGAATGAGTTCAGAAAGTGGGTGCACCTCACAGCTGTGGGAAGTCCCCATGGCCCGGTGAATGCAGCCACTGTTAATAAGCTGCCACCCATGGCAATTCCACTAACAGTATGCTGGCTTTGGGGTATGCCCAAATGGATTTTCTAGGCAAAATGAGACACTACAAAAGGACACTCTACTGCACAGAGTGCATACAATGGTCTCTTCATAGATGGGTTTATAGGATAGAAATGCTTGTATGTTTCAATGGCCCCTAACTCTTAGGTCCTTAAGTGTGAATGCTGCCTAGAACAGAGTGTGCCAGGTAAACTGGAGAAAACCCTTGACCAGGAACCGGGCTCCTGTGCCTGTAAGAGAGCATTAATTCAACTAGAATGGGTAAGAAAAAGAATAGAACTCTTTCTGAGAGCTCACAAAGTGAAACTGCCAGGCCCATGACTTCCCCTCCCTTAACACTGTTTTGATTCAGAGGTTATCTTCCTTGTTCTTTTGTACAATGTGCATGGGGAAACACCTCTGTGTATTTTTTCATCCCAAAGAATGGTTAGGTGGCCCTGGCTCGTGTTGCAAATTTGGAATCTCAGAGGAAAGTCAGAAAAAGTTACTTGTTCTTTGGGTCAAACTCAGGTTGTGAAATCTTTTTCAGATACCATAGCTCCCCAAACTCGAGTCAGCAAGCAGGCTAAAGGATTGGGTGCTCATTCAGGTGGTATCTAGGTTGGTGGGGTCTCAGGGAGTGGGGAACCATGAGATGTGATCATCAGCGTCCTTCTCTCTGTGCCCTGTTCAAAAGGACTATCTCAAGGGCAGCATCCCCCACCCCCAGTTCCCCATTTCTCCTCTTTTCTCCTTTCCTCTTTCTGGTTTCTTCCCTCTAGTTTTATGAGCTTCTGAGAACACCTGAAATGATTTATTTTCAAATGTAAATTGATCCTATCTACCCCTCACCTACCATTACCACCTATGTAAGCCTATGTCTAAGGTTTCCTTCTTTCCTTTTTTTAAGATTTTATTTATTATTTCCAGAGAGAAGGGCAAGGAGGGAGGAAAAAAGGGAGAGAAACATCAATGTATGGCTCCCTTTCATCTGCCTCCACCTAACGACCTGGCTGGAGACCTGGCTTGCAACCTCATTATGTGCCCTGACTGGGGAATCAAACCAGCAACCTTTGGGTTCACAGGCTGGCGCTAATCCACTAAACCACACCAGACCAGCCAGGGCTATCTTTTATTTTATTTATTTTTATATTTTGGCTGGGGGTGAGAATGGAACGGAGAGAAGAAAGGAACAAAGAATCTGTTGCTAGGGAAATAACCTTGAGTTTTAAAATAATTTCTTGAGGAGACAATGTATGAATCTTAATCACAGACAAGGGAAATCTATAATTCTGATTTCCCAGAGGCTGAAGATATGCAGTAAGCCTGGTCAGCAACAAGAAAGCTACAGATAGGCCTTAACACAGAACTCAGAAAACACAAACCACTACCACATAATCTGGAGGACGGTGATAATGGTTGAGTACCTCAAACAAGCACATTAAGCACCTCATAGTGCTGGCTTATTAACAGAACTATCATTATCAAACATTTATTTTGCCAGGGAAAGGTGTTCCAGATGCCATTTTATGACAGACATAAACTAACTTGTGAAATACTGGCCATTGTAATTTTGGGGTTTCCTTCAGCCAGTGTCTTCAATACAGGCATCCATTCAAGTAGCTTATGTGTCAGAGGTGAAATACCATATGAAGCATATCATAAAAATGATCAGCATATTTTGAGAATAACAATTCAAGGTCAGAAAAATATAAAATTTCATCATGAACTGTCTATGTTTATTTTGTGGTCAATAGCTTTTCAGAGACTAACCATATTAAAAATGAGGCTATTGATCTAAATAGCCATTAACTCAGATTTAGTCTACAGGAATACAAAAGGTTGTTGAAGGCTTATACAATAATAAAAGAATTATAGGCATATCTAATAATAACAGATAGGAATTATTTTAATGCACTTTATTCACTTTTGTGGGCTTTTTGCAATTTTGTGTTCTGGATCATAGTCATTTCTGAACTTTGTTAATAGCTATATATTAATTGCCACCAATATATCCCTTAATAAAGTTGGAGTATACAATAGTCATGAAGTGCTCTCTCTGAAGTTACACTATACACATTCTTTACCAAACTTTCAAAACTATGCACTACACCTAAATTCTGAGTGAAATATTTTCAAAGTAATCTTAAACACTGTCATCTAAGTCATGAAACAGAAAATGTTTACTCTTTTACATTTAAAAGTTGTCATTTAGTAAACAAGATCTTAAGACCTTTACTGTTCACCTCACTTAGACCCAAGAGCAAATTTGCAAGCAATCACATGTTCCTTTTTGATCTTAAGGTTTCATTGACGTCATACACCAGTTCTGACCTTCAGGGTGGAATCCACATATGGGTCCTCCTCACGAGCTGCTGCTGCACTGCACCTCACTGTGAAACACTGCAGGTTGTTACTAAGAAAGAGGAGAGAGGCCATTGAGCAAAGCGGAGGCCAAAAACCAACCTGTCCATAGCTGGGAGGATTTCACAGGCAAACAGCAGTGGCCAAGGTGGGAGAAGACTTAAGTATCTGTTAAGCAATGAGGGATTTGACTGCTTCTTATCAAAGAGAGTAGTTTAGGACCCCTACAGGGAGTATTTAAAAACATAACTGGTCCCTACCTTACCCCTATTGAGTAACATCTCTAGGGATTGAATCTAGACATGTGTGCTTTTTTTACAAAGGTCTATGTGTGACTCTGTTGTATATTCTAAAACCAAGGATCTGGGTCAGACAGATTATCCCCCGGAATCAGTCTAAGGTACAAAGAGTTCACTATCAGAGTCAAGATAAGAACCCAAATTCTTAACTATTATCTTTACCCCACTCATTCCAGGATGACATTGAGCTTGGATTATACTAGACAATAGATGGTGCCAACACAAATCCAATGGTAGGACAAGAAAATCAGAGCCTGTCTGACAGAATCTTTAGTCAGGTACACCAGCAGCTTGTTTTAAAGAATAGGGCATGGAAGGTTCATGAATGGGCCAAAGCCTCTCAGGAGAATTAAAGCCAAATTAGACTCCAGGTCTTGTCACTCCTCACATTCCTCTATCTCTTTCCAGAACCCCAAGCTGCTTCTTTCAGTGCAGTAAAACAACATAAGGACCCAAGAGTAAGTGCAGAACAAATGCCCACTACCTGGTAGTTAAGTCAATACTACAATATTGATGTTAAAACAGTTAACTTAGAAACTGCAACAAAATCCATCTTGTAGTGAATTCACAGGAATGATTTTTTTAAAAAAGACTTTATTTATTATATTTAGAGAGCAGTGTAGGGAGAGAGGCAGAGAGGGAGAGAGACATCAATGTATGGTTGCCTTTCACCTGCCTCCAGCCACAGACCTGATTGGAGACCTGGTTTGCAACCTGGTTATGTGCCCTGGCTGGGGAATTGAACCAGCAACCTTTGGGTTCACAGGCTGGTGCTTTATCCACTGTGCCACCAGCCAGGGCCCAGGAATGATTTTTAAAAACATTAAAAAGCAGAGGTAAAAATGAACTCTGTTAAAGTAATAAAAAAGCAAAAGACTAAAGCAAATTAACAATAATGTTAAAACAGAAGAAATACTCTTTCACAAGAAAGGTATTCTGACATCTGCCCAGCTGGAAGACTTTGCACAATGTAGCTAAGAGTCATCAGTCAGGGCTCCCTGCATCTGTTTCCTGGGGCTACCACATCAGCCTCTGCCCACTGCCATCTCTGTCCATTTCCACAAAGTTCTAGGACATGATCTCTAAAGCCATGACAATAGCACCACCACTTAGAAGTATGGAGCAGAGGGCATCCAAAGGAATTTAAATGATTGGAAGGGACTTAAAGATAATGTGGATCAAAACAGCGCCTATAGCGGGGTCAGAATGACAGGTGCAAATAGCTATGACCACAAAGGCCCAATGAAAGTAGCTAATGACCATTAGGGTCTAGGAGTAAAAAAAAAAAACTGGCTGCTCTGACCCTTCTGCACTTCCAGTAATGCAGCTGTTAGCTATTGTTGGGATACAAAGGAGCAATATGACAGAATGAAGTGAACTGAAATGTGTTGGCTTCAAAAGATGTCTAAGTCCAAAAATTATAATTGTTCTAACATTGTATTCCTTTGACATGATGGTTGCTCTCAGAATTTAATACTTTATATCTGAAACAATGTTAAATCATAATCTTAGAAACATAGTTTTTCAAAATTAATAAGAAGCATGTAAAATAAGGAGATGTGAAGTTATGAGTACAACCTGTACATATTCCCTGTGTAATGTCTGATTATATCTTTCATTTATTACCTAATTTGATTGCTTGGGTTTTATTTTCCTGTTGAATTTTAAGAGTTCTTTCCACATTCTAGATACTATTCTTTTGTAAGATATATGGCTTGCAAATATTTTCTCCAACTCTGTAGCTTGTCTTTTTGTCTTCTTAAAGGCATCATTTGCAGCATAAAAGTATTTCATTTTGATGAAATCTAATTAATTATTTTTAACTCCAAAATATTTTCTCCAATTTTTTCTAAACATTTTACAAATTTGTATTCTACATTTAAGTTCATGATGCATTTTGAGATAATTTTCATGTAAGATGTGAGATTTGCTTATGGATATCCAATTGCTATAGCACCTATTGTTGAAGAGGCTATACTTAATTGAATTATTATTTTTTTGTAAAAAATAAATTGAACATATTTGTGTAGATGTAAAAAAAAAAAAGATGTCTAGAATACGCTAAGTGAAGCAGCAAGTTGCTGAAGAGTGGATAAATGATCTACTTCTGTAAAAATAAAAAGTCATGGTAGTATATATATTGTTTTCCTAAAAATGCTGGATGAATATATATCAATTGTTGATGTGGTTGACTCTGAGGAGTAGGATGGGGGGCAGGGGGCTTTCCCCATTTATATATTTCTGTAAGAGTCACATTTTACATAATTTTATAGTGTTCTTAGATTCTTAAAAAACTTGTGTTGGTTTTTTTTAGGGTATATAAACATACTGGTCTGCAAGAATACATGATTTATACTAAGGGGGAGGAGACATAAGTTTAGAGTCCACCCACTAAATCTGAGTGTCCTATACATCTGTGCGATAATGTGGAGAAAAGACGGATAATCTTTTGCATTAATGTTTTGGAATAAAAGCTAATATTTTATTCCTTCTTTTTCCTTCTATTTTTTCATTGTTTTCTAAGATGCTAGTTTCCTAGGTTCTTCTGCATCCTCAAAAATCCTTCTCTTCCTCCTCTTGCTTCCTAATTATGACCTTCATGAGAGTTTTAGTTCAACTACTTTGCTACACACTCGTGGAGCCATACTCATTACTTAAGTAATCAGCTTTTAAAAAAAAATTGTAATAAAACATCTAAGTTTTCCTCTCTTCCCTAATTTTTAGTCCTATGTGTCCAAAAGTCTACTTAACATTTCCTCTTATTATTATTCCCTAAGTACCCCAAACTCAAATGCTTTACACCAAACTTCTTTTTTGCCCCACACTACACCAGCCTCCATTCTTTCATAAATGCAGGCTCAAAACTCATGGGGTTTTTCATGCCTCCTCCATTCCTGTTATCCCAACATCACGTCTTTTAGTTCTCTTGCTGAAGCCTCTCCCACCCATTCATCTTTCTCACTGCTACAGCCCTGCCCAAGTACAGCCCATCATTATCCTTACCTGAATCACTGCAACAGCTTAGTTGTCTATGTTCAATCATCCATAATGACCACCATTAATTTTCCTAAAGCAATGCTCTAATCACATCACTTTCTTTAGTCAAAACCTGAGCTAGATTTCAGCTTCTTCATACCTAAGGAACACCACTATACTATACTTTGGAAATTGCCAAAACTACCTCTCTCCACAACGTTCACTTATAAAACAAATAACAGCATTTCTCCTTACACCAGGAAGCAGGAGCAGAGGGGGAGCACCCACCCTAGGAGTGGGCATCAAATCCACAGGTGGGTCCTGTACTGTTTGAAATAAACTCTAGCACCTGATAATACCACTCAGTTAAAAAAAAAAAACATCCTTTTATAATTTAACTAACAATACAATTAATTATTGGTTCCTCCTGCAAAACTGTATGACATAGACATTTTTATAATTTTCCCTCCATAATGCCCTTCTCTTCCAATCTCAACCTGTCAAATTTTACCTAGCTCTCAGGACTTACTTCAAACATGAAAAACATGACTCAGTCAGCAATAATTTCTCTCCTCCCAGTGCCTACACCACTTTCATGAAGTCTTAAGACATTATTTACAAATCTAGTGCTTGTGCCCTGCATATGTGTCTCTGGCCCCCTTTAATGTTATTGTTTTAGGAAGCAGATGGTATATTTTATTCATGGTTGCTTGGCCAAAGGGCCCAATGCAAGTGTCTAGCACATTTAAAATAAACAAACAAACAGGAAATAGAGCCAAAAGTATCACATACTGCTGAGAAAAATGGAAATGAGGTCAAAGTCCTGTTCAGGACCCCAGTTTACATGCCAGCATTAGCAACATGACCTTATCCAATCTCAACCTCTGGACTCTTTCCTCTTCTGTATCAACCAGAAGGTACAATAAGATGGTGTCTTTCTGTCCCTTTGCCAGTTCTAAACCATTATAAAATAATTAAACTCATACAGGAAAGATATAATAGCAGTGAAAAAAAATTAGGAAAAGAAATCAAGAGATGACATGAATGGCCCCATTGATTTTCATTAGAATTCCCTACAAAAATCTTCCCTCATGAAGGACCTCATTCTTTTTTACAAAGATTCCCCAGTCAATCCAAGAAAATAAAACTAAGGCAAAAATAAGAATCTAATTCACTGACATTAAATAAATAGGTAGGGATGGGCCATCAAAAGACACATGTATACATTAATTTATAGTGCTATATACTGGTTCACACTTCAAGATTTGGAAAACACCTCAAGAAATTACACAAAACTGTAAATTGACTCAAAGGCCAGCGAGTGACACTGTAACATACCTTGTGATGACATGCAAAAATTGTGGTGTGAGCACTGCCTGCTGAGACTTCTCAGGATATTGGTAAACTGACATTAATTCAACCGATTTGACCACCAGGTAGAGATAGCCCACATGAGGTAATGAGAAAAAGCAAAAGAGACTCAGCAACTCCTTTTCCTGAGACAAACTTTTCCTCTCAGAAGTAGGAGAACCTGTATGAAAAAGAAAATAAAAACATAAAACCTGTAAATAAAGGGAAGCAGTATCTTGACTTTTCTAGACAAAAAAGTCTATGAGTAGATAACCAAAGAGTTGCTTAGGGGAAGATGCATTTTACAGAAGAATGCCAGTAAGAAATGAAAAGGGATGTTATAATTAGAATATCACAATGCTGTAACCCCTAATAAATGAACAGATCTAGGTAATAGTCATTGATGGATATTAAGATTACAAGAAGAGTCAACCAGATAGTATGTACCTTTCAGCACAACTCAACCCTACTTGTGTTACCTAATAAAATAACCTGATCAAGACTAAGTCTAGGCTAGCACCATCAACAGAAATGTAATGTGAGTCACATATGTAATTTAAAGTTTCCTAGTAATCACATTTACAAAAGTAAAAACAGGCAAAATTTTTGTGTTGTAGTAACCAACACAACCAAAATATTTATTACCATTTCAATAAGCCATCAACAAAAAATTAATATTTTATATATTTTTGTACTAAACCTTCAAGATATGGTACACATTTTACACTTATAGTATATTTCAAATTTAGACTGGTCCCATTTCAAATGCTTAAAAGCAAGATGCGACTAATGGCTATCATACTGAAAAGTGTAGCTTTAGATAGAACTGCCAAATCTCAGAATACAGAGGATACAGGACTATGTTAAATGACATTGTGGTGAGTCAATTTGCAAAAGTGAGATTGTGAGAAGTTCTACAGCTGTTAGCCCAATTTCTTGCTAAACAAATTGCAAAGAGAAAGGGAGAGCCTACATAGTAAGAGACTTTAAAGACACAGCAACCAATTGCAATGCATAAATCTTACTTGGAATCTGATCTAAACAAATGAATTAAAGAATTTTTTAAAAGACTTTATTTTATTTTATAGAGAAGGGAAAGCAGGAAGGAAGACAGGGAGAAAAACATCTATGTGAGAGAGAAACATCAGTCAGCTGCCTCCTGTATGTGCCCCAACCAGGGACCAAACCAGCAACCCAAGCATGTGCCCTAAATGGGAATCGAACCCGCAACCTTTCACTTCGCAGAAGGATGCCCAGCAAACTGAGCTATATTGGTCACAGCAGAAAAAAATTTTAGACAATCAGTCAGGGAAATCTGAATGTTGACTGAATATTTGATAATATCGATGAATTTCTTAAAAATGTGAAATTATATTTTGAGTTTAATTAAATAAAACAATCCTCTTCTTAGAAACACATGTTAAAATATTTTTGGATCAAAATAATCTGGTATGGGGTAGAGAGTGGTCATGAAGCAACACCTGAAACTATGTGATAGGAAATGAATAAAATGTGGTTCATTTTACTATTTTGTCTACTTTTATGTGCTTGAGATTTTTAATAACCAAAAGGTTTTATAATAAAAGTATAGCTCTGCTTGATACTCTTCAAGGACACCCATTAATAACAGAAGAGTCCATTTCTGCACTCTCCATAATTGGCCCAGAGCAGCCTGTATAGCTTTTTCTCCCTCTTCATTCCTACACACGCCTGTGCTCTAGTCAGAACTGCTCACTCATCTCCAAACATATGATGAATTTATATGCTGTACATGTTGGTTCCTCTTATGTAATATCTCACTAAAATCTCCATCTTCTAAAAGCTCTATTCATCCCTTAGGGCCCAGCTAATAAACATTCATCATATACCTATTAAGTGCCACTGTTCTTGGTTCTGGGGATACAACAGTGCAAGGTAACTACATTCATTCTAATAATGGGGACTGCAGTGGAGAATAAACAAACTGTGTAGTATGGGGAGAATATTTTAAATTGAGATGCTAAGGAAGTCCCCTGTAGTGAGGTAACATTTAAGCTGTGAGCTGAATGACTCAAAGACACCAGTCATGCAACATCTGAGGAAAATACATTCTCAGCACTTGAAGAGTAACATGTCTTACACAAGAGTGCACTTGGCCAGGTAGCTCAGTTAGTTAGATTGAGCCCACAACCAATACCCCAAAGTTATGGGCTTGATCCCTAGTCAGGGCACATAGAAGAATCAACCAATGACTGCATTAATAAGTGAAACAACAAATCCATGTGTTTTTCTCTCTCCCTTCTTTTTCTCTCTAAAATCAATAAATAAAAAAGTTTCTAAAGAAAGAGTGCACTTGGTATATTTAAGGAAAAGAGTAAAGCCACATGGGCGGAGAATAGTAAGCAGGGTGAGTGGAACAAGGTAAGTCCAGAATTAGGGTCATGCAGAATTGTGAAAAACACTTGGGATTTTATCCCAAGTGCTATGGGAAGCCCACAGGATAAAGATTTGACCCTCTAACATGGCTATGGGCCCTGTCTCACAACCCCCTTTCCCTTGCTCAACTCTCCCAGTCTTGCTCCTCTCAGTTTCTCAAACAAGACTCACGCTCCACCGCATGCCCATCCCTGAACCAGTGCCATTTCACTCTTCAGATCTTTGTTGTCAAGGAGCCTTCCCTGACCACCAGGCCAAGATCGTTTGTTATGGGCTGTCAAGGCAGGTTTTTCTCCCCACAGAGCACTCATTTCGTCATGTAACTGCATCCTCCTTTATGTATTTATTTAATAATCATCTACCTTCCCCATGAGACTGTGAGCTTCATGAGTGCAGGTGCCTACTTTTGCTTTTGGTTCCTGAGTACTCAGCACCATAAGTAACAGAGCAGGTACTCGATAAATGTTTACTAAAACAAGTAAAAAAGTAAATGAAGGTTATAAAAGCATTTTATCAAAATATTTGTATCTTTCCCTAGGCAATATTTAAAGATGTTAAACAGCCCCCAATGCTGATTCTCAATTTTGGCTGCACATTAAATAAATTCCTGGGGAGCTTTTCAAAATACTTATGCCCAGATTCCATAACTGACAAATTAAGTCAGGATTTCTAGCATGTAGAGCCTGCACATTACTATTTTTAAAAGCATCCAAGTAAATTCAATGTGCAGCAAGGCTGAGAAACACCCTCTAGGTAAATTTCCCCTCAGTCTATCATTTCCCACCTTGCTCATAAGGCCTTCATGAGAAGTTTGCCAAATACCCAGCTGGAACCCAGACAAGCCTAAGCTATTGCAGGGCTCTGATTTCCCTTTTTGGGTCAAGTGAGGGTTTTTCAAAAAAAGAAGTAGCCTTTGTCATGTCCTCCCCATGGCTTCTCTTAGCAGACACAACTTCCCCTTCTAGTGGTCACAGGGATTTGCTAAGAAACTTGTCCAAGGCAACAGGGAGTCTCAGTAGAAGAACCTAACCTCCTACCCATGATTGTCAAGTCCCCCAGCCAGAGCCTTTTCATCACCTCACTGCACTGTGCCATAGTCATACTTACCTGTGTGGTAAATGGGTAGCAGCTGAAGTGAATGCAACTTAATGTCATCAGACAAGGGATAGGATGAAATGTCAGGAGCAAAACGTCTGTGCGTATAAAAAGAAAGAGGGAAAGAGATCTAATTTCCATGTACTTGAACCAGGTAAATATATATATTAAATACTGGTGAATAAAAAGCTTTTCATACCTATAGAGCAGATACTGAACATGGAAATATTTCATTTTTTCATCATCTAATCCCATTGACTCCAGTGTAACAGATACTCCAGACTGTTCACTTTTTTCACCAAGAAGTTCCATAGGCTTTTGGCAGATAACAAAATCATCTGACTCAAGCTGCAAAGTTTCATTACTGATGCCTTAAAAAATAATAGTTAAGGAAAGAGTTTGAAAATACTACTTGAATGAAAATTAGTTTTCACAATACCCCTACCAATTAAAAAGACAGTAATTTTACTTATTTATACACACACACCCCTCATTTATTAACAAGGCACTATGGTTTAGAAGTTTTAGTACTTGCTCATTTATTCCTCACAACTGCTCAAGTACAACAGGATTCATTATCATCCCCAATTTTCACATGAGGAAATTGAAAGTTAAAGATGGTATCATGAACCCAAGGTTATTCAACAAGTGAATATAAGGACTGTGACTGGAAACTCCTCATTGAGCAGTTGTTCCACTATTTCTATTGATAAATATGCATTTGCATGCTAGAGAATAAGAAATAGGCAGCTAGATCACAAACCCAAATCCCATATGTTTGAAATAACTAAATCTATACATAATGCAACTTGGCAATATACATACTAGAGTGCTTCAGAGACTGCCAACAGTAAGGGTTTTCTCTATACCTAAAACAAGAAAGCAAAGTCATCATTTACCTTCTGTCTGCTTCAATGGATGGTTGGTATTACGTGGGTGGTAGTGAACACTCTCTCCATTTTTAGGGTTTGACTCCAGTTTTAGGATTAAGACTTCTAAGTCTGACATGACAGCCACATATCCAACACAGAAAGAAATTTCAATGGGAGTGATATTACGTATGTGTATAATTAAAGAACGCTCAAAGTCCAATACCGAGAATTCTTCATTAATCACCTGATACTTCAAACTAAATAAGACTAACTTATTTGCGCAGCCAACAAGAAGGTCTCCTTTCACAGGACAACAGGAAATGCACAAGGGGGCCTCAGAAAGCGGCATTTCAACAATAGACATCTGGTCCCTGAAGGTTTCCCGGAAGGGTGCCTCCACATTATGTCCAACCATTCGAATACACACTCGAGAGTTTTCAGTCTTTTTACTTCTCCAGTTCATGTAAGCACGTAGAAATATGGCTTTGTTTTTCTCTTCAATTGCTACCAAATAGTCTCCTGAGGAGGAAATAAAATTATACTTAGAATTTGTAATTAGAAACAACCACTTACCTTGCATCATGAAAAGGAACAACTAAAGAATTCTAATGTGAATGGTTGAATTAAAGATTCACTAGAACAAAATCCACAGTAACAGAATCTTACGTATATTTTTAACTGACGCTATTTATACATTTAGGTTCTTGAAATACAACCTCCATTTTAATATCTCAAGATACCCATTAATTATTCATCTAGTTTACATAGAAATGCTACATTTTATTCCTTATATTAGCTCTAAGTGCTTACTGTAGCTCTGAAGCTACAGCTCCGACAAAACTCTACTGACATAAAGAGTTCGGTAGTATCTATATGATGTTACTGTAAAATTAGGTATAAATTAAAGAACTCTTCAGTTAGCAGAACTTATAACTCCTCTACCCACAGAAATCATATCTTCATGTCAACTCTTAGAAATAAGATAAAGTTGTACATATTAAATAAAATTTAAATCCAAGTTAATTTCCCCTTAATGGTTGATTTTATTAAGATTTTTTAAATTACAAGGTAATTTGTAGTATCTTTTTGTTGTGAAAAGTCAAAGCAATAAGAGATACAGAAAGCATAATGATGTCTCCCCTGAAGTCCAATCTGTGAGAAGCCAATCTTAATACACAAAGTCTGGCATGTGCCCTTCCTACGCCATTCTCTCATGTAAGCATAGATCACAGAGTGGTATTTCGCCTTTTTTTTTTTTAATATACAAAATGGGATCATACTAAATATATTTAACACTCTGCAACTTTAAAAAAGTACCAACAAATCTATCCCTCCAGGTCCATACATGGAAATCTAACAGTCTTTCCAATATTAATAGCTTATATATGCATGTGCCATAATTTACTCAACAATTCCCCTATTAATATGCATTAAAATATTCCCAGTTTTTAACCTAAGTGCCCATCAGTGGATGACTGGATCAAAAAACTTTGGTACACTTACACAATGGAATTCTATATAGCAGAAAGAAAGAAGAAACTTGTACCCTTTGCAACAACATGGATGGAACTGGAGAGTATTATGCTTAGTGAAATAAGCCAATCAGTGAAGGACAAATACCATATGATCTCACCCATTACGGGACAATAATGAGCAAAACTAACAACAAGCAAAACAGAACCAAATATAGGAATACAACGAATAGGCCTTCAGTGGTCAGGGGGAAAGGGGTTGGGGGGAGGGGGGAGGCAGAGGCAAGAAAGGGGAGCAGCTTAGACAAGAACCTAGTATAAAGGAACCATGGACATGGACAACAGGTGGGATTGACTTTGGGGGAAATGGGTGGATGGGAAAGGGGACAGAGGGGAGCAAAAAGGGGATGGATGTAATACAACAACAATAAAATTAAATATATATATATATATATATATTCCCAGTTTTTGTTATCAATAAACTTTACTTCACACTGTAATATGACTTTACCTATATATTTATTTACTGGGGTTTTGTTTTAATGGTGATGGACAAAAGGGCAAATACATTTTAAATTTTAATAAATATTGTCATATTACTATCACAATTACATAATAGAAATTCATGTTGCTAACAGCACTGTTTGACATGCCTATTTCCCCACATCCTCACTGGCACTGACTCGATGTAATGAGGAAAACATGGACTGTCATGATTATAATTTATATTTTCCAGACCACTTACAAAGCTGGCCATCTTTCCCTTTGTTTATCAGTCATGTATAAGTTCTCTTCTGCAAGTTATTCACTTTTTACTGGGTTGTTTGATTTTTCTTAAGAAATAGCAACTTTCTAGGTAAAAGTGACATTCATATTGTGCTGGCCATGCACAGCAAATTGTTTTTGAAAATCTATTGACTCATCTCTTTACTTATGGCATCTTTTACCATACAATTTTTATGTAGTCAGATAATATCCTTTCCCTCTTGACTTCTGAGTTTCCTGATTTGCTTCACTAGTCTCCTCTGTCCTCTATATTACACAAACATGCCCTTACATATTTTATTAGGGAAGTTTTTTTATTTAAATTTTCAACCTTGAGAACTTTGGGTGGGACAGATAAGTCTGGGTTCTTCAAAATGCAGAATCTACTATAAGCTAACATTACTAGGTAAAGAAGCCTTTTCCAATGAACTGAAATTGAAAGGCTGCTGTTGGCATCCTGACTTCCTGCATGCTCCTGCAGAAGCACAGCTCCGGCTGCAGCTCCGTTCTGCAGGCCCCTGGGGCTGACCCAGCCCCTCCTCCAAAATGAGCCATTGGTCAAGAGGGGCAATCCTTCTGATACCAGTTCCTTTGGCCACAGAGATGGTTCCGCCTATTTGTTTTCTACCTGGAGATCTTAATTGGATGCCTAAATATCCTCCGCAGGTTGAATATGTTTGCTCACTCTGTTCCAGAGATGCAATTCGGGTGGAGTTAGAGTTAAAAGATGCCTGAGGCGATTACTTCTATAAAAATGGATTTATCTAAATAAAGCCTTTGTATGTCTTGCTGCCATAGAGTGCCTTTCAAAACCTCTTCCTTTGAGTAATATTTTCCATTGGGTACTTGCAGGGTTAATTAATGACTTGCTGCATGTCTGTCCTGAGGGCCCAGGTGTGAGGGAGGTTCCTGGTTTTACTCAAAGTTGGTCACCTGAAAAATTCAGAAGTGAACCCTAGGTCAAGCTCCAAATGTTGGGCTTCAGTTACAGGGGCTTCAAGAAATTAATCAGTCTTAAGAGAAGTACCCTAAACATAAGAATGGTTGTACAGAATTGCTTCAGATCTAAATCTGAAAGACAACATTCCTAAATTGTGATGGGGTTGGCTCAAGTTTGACTATTAAAAAAAGAAAATTCTCTTTATATAAATTTTTAAGGTTACATTGACAGTATTACCAACAACCTGTTATTTGAATGATTTGAACATTGCTTCAGTTCAAATTCACATTGGCCTTATTAATCTTAATAATAAATCTAGGTATCTAACCATTGTTCAATTTTATCTTCTGATAAGGATCCAGGGGCCAGTCATACCTGTGAGGTTTAACTAGTGTGTTGTAGCATAGTCATAAGAGGACAAATGGCAAAATAACAATTAAACTTCAGTTTAAATTTTGTATATCTTAAAATTATAAGATGTTTACTATATACTGATGTACAGTGTGAGTCAATTAAATGATTGTAATTTTAAAACTATGTAACATCCGAAAAAATGTGGTTATGTATTTACATTAAAAAAAAAAGATGCCTGTGGGTTCCATCTTCCTAGAATTCCTTCATTAAATACATTTTTAAATGTTTTATTGTGGCAAAATCTACATGACATAAAATTCACCATTTTTAAGTATACAATTCAATGGCATTAAGTACACTTACCTTGCTGTACAACTGTCACCACCATCCCCCTCCAGAGCTTTTTCATCTTCCCCAAAATTCTGTTCTAAAAAGTAACTCTCCTTCTTCCCCCCAATTTTTTATTAAATCATAACTCTCCTTCTTTTCCCCAACCCAACTCTGGCAACCACCCTTCTACTTTCTGTCTCTATGAATTTGACTGCCGCAAGTACCTCATATTAACTGAATCATACAATATTTTTCCTTTTGTGTCTGACTTCACTTAGCATAATATAGGTTTATTTGTGTTGCAGCATGTATCAGATTTTCATTCCTTTTTAAGGCTGAATAATATTCTACTCAATGTATATGCCACACTTTGTTAATTTATCTGTCCATGGACACTTAGGTTGTTTCCATGTCTTAGCTATTATAAATAATGCATTAATGAACATGAGGGTAAGATATACATATGCCACATTTTGTCTTTGTTATGTTGATGAGCATTTGGGTTTGCTTCCACCTCTTGGCTCTTATGAAAAATATTTCTATGAATACGGATGTAAAAATATCTGCAAAATTCCTGCCTTTGTGTCTATACCCAGAAGTGAAACTGCTGGATCACATGATTATTGTGTTTTGGTTTTTTAAAAGATTTTATTTATTATTTTTAGAGAGAGGGGAATAGAGAAAGGCAGAAAGGGTGAGAGACATCAATGTATGGTTGCCTTTCACCTGCCTCCAGCTACGGAATTATGTTTAATATTTTGAGGAACCACCATACTATTTTCCATAGCAGCTCTCTACCATTTTACATTCCCAACAACAATGCACAAGGGTTCCAAAATCCCCACATCCCCTCCAACTGTTACTGTCTACTTTTTTAAATAGTAGTCATCCTAATGGATGTGAAGTAGTAACTCACTGTGGTTTTGATTTGCATTTCTTCAATGATTAGTGAAGTTAAGTATATTTTAATGTGCTTGTTGACCATTTGGAGAAATGCCTATCAAGTCTTTTGCCCATTTTTAAATTGATTTGCTTTTTGGTTGTTGAATTATAGGAGCTATTACATATTCTGGATAATAATCTCTTATTAGATATAGACTGTGCAAATATTTTCTCCCATTCTGTGGACTGCTTTTTCAATCCTTTGATAGTGTTCTTTGGTGCACAACAGTTCTTAATTTGACGACATCCAATTTGTCTATTTTTCTTTTGTTGTCTGGTGTTATATTTAAGTTAATACGTGAATTAAAAAAATTTTTTAGTTATAATAAAAGTTTTATTCATACATCTAAAAGTATACGCCTATTTGATTATTAGTTTATATATCAAATGTTTATATATGTATCTGCAAGCTGTAGACGGTGCACATGCTGTCTTGTATGTTTTCAAATTAATAACTTGTTTTATAAATGATGATGTAGGGCTTGCTAAGTGCATCTACCTCATAAGCCTTAAGATCAGAGCTTTAAAGTTCTCAGTAAATCCTCACAGCAGATCTTGTAGATAGCTCCTTTTCTTTTTATAGCTCAGGAATCTGAAGCTCAGACAAACAAAATACCTTGCCTAAGGCAACACAGCCAACAAAGTATGGAGCTGAAACTTAAACCTGGATTTGGTTAGCTCAAAAACCAATGTTCATTCCCTAATAATGCTGTCTTTCAAAATGCTTGAAAGGAGTTATAAATTTAGAAGGTTCCGTAGAGATTATAATCCTTTATAAGAGAAATAAACTAAATTCTTTAAAGCATTTTGCACCCAGACCTTTATTTTGTTTGTAAATTAAAAAACCATTCTCAAGTCTACTCTTAAACTGAATCATTGATTTTTAATAAGTCAGCTTTTTCTTTTATATAACAAGATCATAACCCTAGTTAACACTAATACCAGATTTAGAAAAATGCTGCACTCCAATGACAAACTGACATCAGAAGCAGAAATAATATATGATACATCAAAATGTGTTTTATGACTTAAGTTGAGGGAGGGTGGGACATGGAGGTGGGTAATAGACTAGAACTGGTTTAATACACTTGTGCTAAAGAATAGGTGATGAGGCCCCTGCTCCACCACCTCCAAAGCCTATAGCCAAGCACCTAGCTTCCTACATATCACTCAACCCTAGCTACCAGGCTTAGAGTAATGAGTTCTTACATCTCCTCTTCCTCTCTTCATACAAAACCTAAATTAAGTTTCCATGAATGACGATGATGTTAGGATACCCTGTCCTTTAAAATTTCTACTTACTTTCTCCCTAACACCCCAAATTTCATGAAAAACAAAAACAACAAAAAAAAACCAGCACCCTATTAGAGATAAACTAAAAAGTTTACTGCATGGGTAAGAGTCTGTACTTACAGAAAATATAGGGTTTGGCAAAAGTAGGTTTATAATTGTGAAAACATGGGAGTTTACTCTTATATTGCTATGTATTAATTATTGTATTATTTTCCAAACTGTAAACCTTTTTCCACACTATGTATAAATGACTATTCTAAGGTTGTTCTTTTTTAAATATTTTATGTATTTGAGAGAGAGAAATATCAAGTTGTTGTTCCACTTATTTATCCATTCTATGGCTGATTCTTCTATGTGCCATGACTAGGGACTGAATCCACAACCTTGACATATCAAGATGACGTTCTAACCAACGGATCAACCAGATCTGAGCAATTTGTTCTATTTTTGACACCAGGTACCTACACCATAAATCCTCACATCCAAATTATTTGAAGTGGGAGGGAAGAATACCAAAAAGAAAAAGCTGAGACATGGAAGACAAGTTATTTGAATCACACGGCTAGGAGTTAGCTATGTGTAGCTGTACCCAGGGGTTGAAGCTCAGGCCAAGGACTGAAAGTTACCCTTGAGCTATATGACCCACACTAATACATTCCACATGACTCCTGAACTTTAAGACAGCAACTGGATTATGAAAACATCTTTGTTTTTTGAGGCCTCATGAGTGAGGTCACCATCCTACTCACTGCCTCCAGCAGCCAGCATAGCTCTAGGTTAGTGGTTCTTAATCCTGGATAAATATTGGACTCACCCCAAAGCTGGGCCACAGGTCAGAAAACTGACACTGGTTCCCCAGGTTGTGATCAAGATACCAGTATTTCTTAAAGCTCCCCCAGTTAATTCTTATATGCACCAGCAGTGTTATCCCAAGGACCCCAAGAACCACCACTACTGACAGATAAGAAAGATTAAAATTTACATAATGCCTGCCACTTTCAACTCTAGAATAAATGTCCATTTGGAAGAATGGGGCAAACAATGTAAACAGTGTATTTCTGTCTCTGTCTCTCATACTCACACTAAAGTTGAAACTGGTGAGCTTGCCACTCAACAGAGCTCTTAAGGTGAGAAGTTGTGTAACTAAAAAGGAGTTGGGATGGAGAAAACTACTAATACTGTAAACTGAATGAAAAAGAGTTCATAAAAAATTAACAAAATCAGAATCTTCTGCTTAAAGAGAACTTAGAGACCTAACAAATGCTTTTCAACATGGTATGTGGCCCAGTGCAGGCCGTCATGGATGTCTTCACTAGCCAAAAAGAAAAACTAAGGACAGAGGAACTGAAGAGTTGTAAATGTTTAGCTTTAGTTAGAGTTAATAGGCTAAGTGATAAATGTATGTAGGAAACTATTGTTCCAGGAATTGGAATGCAAGCCAGGGCCTACCCTGACTCCAGGAGACCCACAAGCAATTCAACCTTTGTGCCCCAACCTTTGTACAAGAGAGCAAGATGGATTCAATCCTCATATTTACTTACTGGTTCTGGGAGTGACAGGCAGCGTGAACCCACACTTTTCCAGTTTCAGTAACAGTGTAGTAAATTAGTTAGAAGACAAAGACATACAACACTTGGAGCTAAGTATTTTTTTTCTTTTATATATACAATGGTGACAGTAAATGGAAACATTCTTCTCTTTTAAAAACATGTATCTTTAGTTGACAAAATCAACAGATATATATATATATATATATATATATATATATATATATATATACATAGCAGTGCCACAGTTTTTTCTAATCTACAAAATCCCAGTGTCTAGAAATCACTGATCTAGTGACTCAACTTTCTTATTTTTTTAAACAGGAACTGAAAACCAAAATCTCTATGAACTCACACCAAAACAGCTGCAAACAAAGAAGGGATTGGAACATCTTCAATCTTTCAGATTCATGCTCTGCACTTCATTACTAAGTAATTAGGCATCAGGTACTGTAAACACTGCAATTTGCACCTCTACATCTGTCTTGAAAAGGGGAAATTGAACTCAAAATAATCCTAAATTGACTCCTTTCGTAATCTGAAGAAGTGCCTCTTATTAAATGTTAGGTATACACACCCACACACTGATCCCTTGGTACACTTCACTTTTCGGTGGAAAAACATTAGTGGATGCTGCTGTTTGGGGAGGGGACAGGGATTGGGGCTCCGGAAGGAGGGCGATCTAGGACCAGAGTTCCATATATGTATACATGTATAGCCTTTAAAATCAGCATAGAACACGAGCTTCAAAAACTGACAGTAAAGGTATAGTTGTAAAAGAGCAGGCAAGGAGATGGCCTATATGTTGAAGCTGGGAGTACCCGGGGATTCAAGATGCTGTTCTTTCTTTTGTGTGTGTTTCAAATTTTCTAAACTAAAAGATTTTTGTTTTGCTGTTGTTTGAAAGTGTCTGGGTTGAGTGGAGCCAGTCACCCAACCACAGACCTTTCGGGCTAGGACCCGGGAGGAGGGGCAGCATTCAGCATCCCCACCCCCTAGAGCTGGCTCTCACTAGTGGCTGCCATGACAATGGCACAGTTGAGCGCATTTTCAGTATCAGCAACCCTACCAAGCGAGACCATTCGGCAAGTTTCCGGAAGCAAAAGACCCTGTCCCTCCCAGAGCTGCGGTTGTGGATGCTCCATTTGCTAGCAGCGAGGCCCCAAGCGGAGGCCCGGTCTTGACTCACCCGCCTCGCTGTAGGCCAGGTGCAGCACCCGGCCCAACGTGGAGAAGGCGCACCTCGGCTGGCACAGATCCTGGCCCGCCACTACGAACGCTTCCACCTTGCAGCCTGCAGCCACGAACAGCGCATCGGGGCCCCCGCCGCAGAACCGCTCGGGCTCTAGCTTGCAGGGCACCACCTGCTGCGACCCAAAAGGGTGCAGGTTGTATAACTGCACCATCTCGGCCACCTGCTGCGGGGCAGGCAGGGCCCCCGGGGACCCGGTGCCTGGTTGCAGGGTCTGGACCACTTCCGCGAGGGAGGGCGCACAACCTGGTCACGTGAACACCAGCTGGGCCTGCCTGCAGCTCCGCTTCTTAAAGAGACCGTAGCCAGGCGAAGGCAGAGCAGGTGGAGCCGACATTTCCGCCTGCCCCTCCAGGCCCCACCCAGCTCCGCCCCAGCCCCGCCCTGCCGCCCTGGGTTCCCACTCCTCTCGCTTAACAGCCCAGTCCCCGCCCCCGCCACGTGCCTTATGGTTGGCAGGCGGACATACTGCTGCCGTGTCCTTCCCTTCATCTTTTCACTTGACCGCTTCGGGCCAGGAGAGATGGTTAGGCCCTGGAATATGTAACATTTAATCATCTTCCCTTCTGTACCATTTCGTACTTGCCTCATGGGCATCACTCATGTTTTCCCAGTAGCTGTGAGCCTTTGAAACACAGGGCTCCACTCAATACTGAACACGTGGACGAGTTACTCAGAAATATTTTAAATTCTAGAATGGTTTATGGAAAAAGCGATGCCCAGAATGCACTTGCCAATTTTTTTTTTTTTTCCCTGTATGAAAGAACATATGGACATCATCTAGTGAACTCCGGGTATTTGACAAAAGATTAATTTGAGCCCCAGAGAATAAAAGGACTAAGGGCCAGAAATCCATTGGCTTTTCGTCCTAAAACTATCCTCTAATCTGTACCCTGTATCTATTCCTCAAATCTTAAATGTGAACTTTGTAGTTGCAATGACAATTTTTTACTTACTCATTTATTTCTTTATTTTTACAAATTTAGAGGAATCAGGTATCGTGGCTACTTTTCCAGTTTACCTAGAAAATATGTATGCAACTATAGATTGAGGAGTGTTGCTTTTCACACACAGGGAGACAACTGAAAAGAAAGAGCAAACTTCCTTTTAGTTTCTAGTTCAGCCACCCTCATGAACATTTTCTTCCAAGAATTTACAAACTAGCTGCAATTGCATTGAAGTTAAACTCTGCTTCTATTTCCTGTGCCCCCCAGATGAATAAAATACCCCTTCTTTTCTTTATCCAACTAATAGGGACTTGGGGAGAAGACAGGTTCATCAGATTCACTGAGGCAGAGATGTGGACAAACAGATTGCTCTAGTTAGCCTGCAGAGAGCTGAAAACTCTTAGAAGGCTGCTATATAAGCTAACAGCTTATCACTCATTTGTTTTAGATACCATACTCATGAACACCCCTTCTCCTCCACAAATATCTCTGGACCATATTGTCCTTTTTGATTAATTTTCTCCACCAAGGCTGAAAAATCACAATTTCAGTACTAAATTAAAATTTCAAAACTAAAAGTACAACTTCATAGTAATTTCACTTGCATAAAAATGTCTGTTTTGGAGAAAGAGATTAAGATTTACTCAAAGCCTGGAACATCAGTCCCTTTTAGGGATAGCCACCTCTCCATTACTCTAAGAGTCCCTACCGTTGACTCATCTAAGGTTCTTAGGAAATAGGCATGCTAGCCAAGGGAAGGTGGGGGATATGCCTAGTTTCTATGTTTTTCAGGGCTGCCCACTTGCATACCTAGTAAAAATGCAGCGGCAGCTGTGGGTGGCACACTGTCATTTTCTTAAAGAAGGCTGTGTTAGTCTGTTGTGGAAGCCATAACAAAATTGCATAGACTGGGTGGCTTAAACAACAGAAATTTATTTTTCCCAGTTCTGGAAACAGGATGTCCAAGATCAATCAAGGTGTCCGCAGCTCTGATTTATCCTAAGTCTTCTCTCATTGACTGACAATTGATCACTGTCAATATTCATTTGGGCTTCTATAACAGAATACCACAGACTGGGCATCTTACAAACGACAGAAGTTTATTTCTCACAGTCCGAGAGGCTGGGAAGTCCCAGATCAAGTTGCCACCATAGCTGAGTGAGGGCCCTCTTCAGGATTGCAGACTGCTGTGTGGTCACTTGCTGGAATGAGCTAGAGAGCTCTGTAGGGTTTCTTTTATAAAATCACTAATGCTGATCATGAAGGCTCCACCCTCATGTCCTAATCACCTCCCAAAGGCCCACTGTCTAACACCATCATTCTGGCATTAGGTTTTCCAATATGTGCCTGGCATCATTAGTCATTAGAGAAATGCCAGCCAACATTAAAACCACATTAAAACCAACATTAAAACCACAACACATTTATTATAATGATTCAAATGAAATAACTGACCATAACAAGTGCTGATAAGGATATGGAGCAACTACTATGAATGTCAAATGGTACAAAAACTTTTGAAATAGTTTGGCATTCTCTTAGAAAGTGATCATATACCCACCATATGAGCCAGCCATTTGACTTTTAAGTGTCTACCCATGAGAATTGAAAGCGTATCTCCTTTAAAAGACTGTACCTACATTTTCATAGCAGCTTTATATATAATAAAGACTGTAAACAACTCAAATATCCATCAACAGATGAAAGTATAAAAAGATTTTGTTTTAGCCATATGATGAAATACTGCTGAGCAATAAAAAGGAATGGACTATTGATGAACAGTGTGAATAGATCTCAAAACAATTATATTAAGTGAAAGAAGCCAGACAAAAATAATGCATACTATTATTTATATAAGTGATTCTATTTGTATAAAATGTTGGGAAATACAAAGCAACCTGTATAAACAGACAGCAGTGGTTGCCTAGCTCAGAGTTGAGGGCAGGTGTATGCAGGAGAGATTACAAAGGAGTCTAAGTAAACTTTTGGGAGTGATGGATATGTTCATTATCTTGATTTTGATAATGGGTTTATAGGTGTACACATATGTCATAATTTATTTGTATACTTTAAATATGTGGAATTTTTTTAGGACCACGAGAAATAGTATAATGACTAAGAGACCTACCCCAAATTATATAGTCACTTAAAGGTAAAGTAAAGCTCATTGTATGAATCACAATGACATAGTAGTTATTTCATAAGTATTTGTTAAAAATTTATAGAGAGGAAAAAAAAAGCTCATGTCACTTTCCTACAAAAAACATTCCAATGGATTCCCATAATATTCAAATTAAAATTTCTTAGCTTGGCCAGAAAGGCCCTACATTTTTTGACCAACCTCATTATCTCTCCAAACTTACTTCTATCAGCGCTTCCACTCTACAGAAATCCTCTAACTGCTCATTCTGTCCTTACAAACTTAGTGCTTGCTGTTTTCTGGGCCTAGAACTTGTTCCCAGAGCTTCTCATGACTTACAGCCTCCACTTCTTTTTTCTTTTTTAATATTATTTCTCTGATAGTCCATGTAACATACCCTCTTGATACTTTCTATCACCCCACCTACCTCATTTTTATATTTCTTATTTCATTTTTATAATTATCTGATATTGTATTATACATTTGTTTGCTTTTTAGTTTTTCTCCTATACTAAATAAGAAGCAAATTGAAAGTGGAGACTTAGTCATCTTTACAATTATATCCTCAGTACCTAGAACACTGTCTTAACACAATGTGCTTGATAAATATTTGCTGAATGAATACTCTTGGACCTGGTTGAATGGAATGCTTATAGTCATATAGTCATAGTTTTGTTTTGTTTTTTAATTTTATTGTTGTTGTATTACATCCATCCCTTTTTTACTCCCCTCTGTCCCCCTCCCCACCCACCCTTTCCCCCCAAAGTCAATCCCACCTGTTGTCCATGTCCATGGTTCCTTTATACTAGGTTCTTGTCTAAGCTGCTCCCTTTCTTTGCCTCTGCCTCCCCCCTCCCCCCAACACCTTTCCCCCTGACCACTGCAGGCCTATTCCTTGTATTCATACACTTGATTCTGTTTTGCTTGTTGTTAGTTTTGCTCATTATTGTCCCGTAATGGGTGAGAACATATGATACCTGTCCTTCACTGACTGGCTTATTTCACTAAGCATAATATTCTCCAGTTCCATCCATGTTGTTGCAAAGGGTACAAGTTCCTTCTTTCTTTCTGCCATATAGAATTCCATTGTGTAAATGTACCAAAGTTTTTTG